>CAJQZJ010033120.1:1917840-1955956 GCA_907164525.1 Lophiomys imhausi | reverse complement strand
AGCAAAAGAGAGAAGTCCCTGGGTCTAACCTCCAAAACCCATTTAACTAGACCATTGTTTTAAATGCTTATGCTTTCTATTTTATGCACAAAGAATAACAAGCTACATAATAAATTTAAGAAAAAAGCTTGTGTGATGTCTGCATCTGCCCCAAGTACTTCAGACTATGCCAGCATTTAAAGAGGGACATAATTTAAAATAACATCAGTACTTTGGGCCTCATTCTAGTCTGACCAGTGTGCTTATGAAAAGAGGGAATTTCAAATGACTACTCACCAAAACACAAGGAAGTTTCCTCATCTATGTTCATAGCAGCCTTATTTGTGATAGCTAGAAACTGGAAACAACCCAGATGTCCCTCAACAGAAGAATGGATTAAAAAACTGTGGTACATCTACACAATGGAATACTACTCAGCTATCAGAAACAAGGAAATCATGCAATTTGCAGCCAAATGGATGGAACTAGAGAAGCTCATCCTGAGAGAGCTAACCCAGACTCAGAAGGATGCACATGGTATCTGTTCACTTATAATCGGATTTTAGCTATATAGTACAGGATATCTATACTACAACCAATGCAACAAAGGGAATAGGAACATAGACTATATTACCTGTCAATGAAATACTTTGCCCTAGTGGTGCCACCTTGTAGGCCCCCAGTGTATGAGGAGGCTCTTGGCTCTCATATGACTGCTGAACTGGGGCAGAGGACTATTATGTAGGGACACTCCACTCCAGAGGAGTGTGATGGAAGGGATAGGGGGTAGAGGGTGGGAGGGCGGGGTTGGGAGGTTTGGAAAGAGGACACTGTGATGGAGATGTAACCTAAAGTAATAAACAAACATAAAAAAAAAGAAAAGAGGGAATTTGGTCACAGACATGTATAGAAGGAAGATGACATGAAGACACTGGGAGAAATTGGTCACCAATATGCTAAGGTGACAGGCCTCAGAGAAAACCACCCTTGCTGAGAACTTCTCTCAGACTTTCTAGCCTACAGTACTGTTAGGAAATAAAATTTCCTGTCTAAGGATTCTGTCCATGATGTTTCATTTTACTAACCCTAGTAAAGTAATATAGAGGCTACTTGTAAGATTAATAATGATTATGATGATGATGATGATAAACATGAATCCAAGAACTTAATTCTATTATCGTTATACCTAACATCAATAAGAGATTGAGGGTAAACAAGCTGACCTGTCATTATTCATGTATCTTTAAAATTTTCCAAGTTGTTACAACTTTAGGAAGAAAAGGAATATAAACAGCAAAAATCTGGGGCACTTCTGTTTACTGTTAACCTGTAACAACTACCAAGTGTTCTAGTGCTTAGGTCAAATACGAAAATGATGAGAAGGTCAGAACTAATGGATTTGTAACAATTGACTAGCAGGTAAAAATACAGAGAAAATAAAACACAGATGTACAACAATCAATGATAATAAAATGCTAAAAAGGAGGAATTTAATGAATGAGAAATGTTTAATGAGAAGACATGAGATGAAAGCTGGTTTTGTTATTTCTTTCAGGGAAGATCAACACTGTTTATTATAGATTAAATTGAACCCTTAGAACGTCCTCTACCCTTTCTCAGCCCTGTGAGGCTTCATTACTGCAAGTGGAAGGGCCCACACATCTATCACATCTTGATTTTCAAGGGTACTTTCCAGAGTTACTTTAAAACTGGGTTCTTTATTTCTTTGGTGAGAAGATAATTAATTTTTACCTGCCTTTTACTAATTCAGTCTTTAAAAGAACAGAGAGTATTTCACCAGTGACATTTTCCATTTAGCCATCATCACCCCAAATAGTGAATCCTATAAAGTGACACCAGATACTAGTTTTATAAGCTATCTGTGGAGACTGCATCTAAATATGTATGCAACTATACCAGTTCCAATCGTGCTGAGGAACTACAAACTCGTTCCAAACTGATAAGGTTTTATTTATTTATTTATTTACTGACAGGGTTTCTCTGCTCCACAGTCCTGGCAGTCTTGGATTCACTTTGTAGACCAAGCTGGCCCTGAACTCACAGAGATCTGCCAGATCTGCCTGTCTTTGCTTCCAGAGTGCTGGGATTAAAGGCATGCACCACTGTGCCTGGCCTAATAAGGTTTTTTTAATGTTTAAATAGTTGTATATTTATGTGTATGAATGTTATGTTCTGCTTGCATGTATATAAGTGCACCATGTGTGTGCTTGGTACTCATGGCGGCCAGAAGAGGAAGTTGGATCCTCTGGAAATGGAGTGCAACTGAATGGTTGTAAGTTGCCAGGTAGGTGCCAGGAATTGAACTAAAGTCCCTTCCAAGAGAAAAAAGGTGCTCTTAACTGCTAAGTCATCTTCCTGTTATTGGTTTTGGTTTTTTGTGTGTGTACATTAAGCATCCAAAATTTCAAAATCAAACATTTTAGACGTTTTATAAAATCATTGTAAAAGAATAAAAAAATGCTAAGAACTAAAGTCAACTAAATGGAAGGATCTGAGAAGCAAAGTGATTGCTACAAAGCTTTAAATTTATCTTTGTATGTGTGTATGTTCAAAGTGCATGTGTGTATTCCTATGTACATATGTGTGAGTAGACATGCACACACAGATGCTCATGTATGAGGGAGACCAGCAATCAGCCTTAGGTGTCATTCCCAGACACCGTTCACCTTGGCTTTTGAGGAAGCGTCTCTCACTAGTGAGGCTAGGCTGCCTGGACGTAGAGGCTCAGGGATCCCCTCTGTCTTTGCCTCCTTGGCATGGAGTTACAAGTATGCGCCATTGGACCCAATCTGTTTTGCATGGTTTCTAGGGGTGGAACTCAGGTTTGCATGCTTGCATGGAAGCATTTTGCTGCCTGAATTATCTCCTCAGCCTTACAAAGCTTCAGACTTATGAATTTACTATTTAATGTGCAGGTGCAAATAACAAGAATGGTTATGGTGATGACAATAAGTGTTCGAAACCAGGTAGATGTCTTCTAAGTTAACTGAATCATGACACTATCTACCCTGAGGCAACTTCAAATCCCACAGGTTGAGGGCTTCGACCCTCAAGACTTTCCTCATCCACAAATACCTCCTGTGAGTCATTGACACAATCACCTGGATATAAATGTGGGCTTCTCACAACCACCAGCTCAAGTTGAGTTAATTTGCCAGACACTATCCCATGTTTAGTATTTTGTTAGAATTGACATAATAAAGGATACAGAATAACAGCTGACAGAAGGAATACCTGGGGTAAAGAATGGAGACCATTAGGAGCTTAAGGACAGCCTTCTAGGCATCTCCATGTTGCTCAGGTATCTGGAGTTTTCCTAACTGAGACCACTTGGGTCTTCGTGGGAGCTATGATAACAATGGAGGTGTTACTGATACATGTCAGGACTTTCCCCTTTCCAGACAGTCAGGGGTGGTACTGTAAGTCCCTTTCTCACATGTGAGTTTCTTTTCAACCCATCCTTAGGCTACAAAGAAACCCACAGGCAGTCACTGTAGCATGGAAATGACACTGCTTAGTCCTGGGATGTTAAGTATTTGAGAAACAGTATTATTTCTTGTCCAGTGCTCTAAAGTCTGTTATACTCATGGCCTGTCTAAACTTCTGTCTTTTTCTTTTCCATCTAGCCCCAGCATATGACCATATCAGTTATTCTCATGTTTGGGATACATTTATTTCCTCTCTTTCTTCCTCCCATGTAGCTACTTCCCCAACTCTGCTGCTGGTTGGAGTTGTTTGAAGTGTGGTCTTTGCTCTTGTTTTTTGCATGTTTAAATAGTTTAAATAGTTAAATAGTTCCATCTGAAAGTCTCTAGCTTAGACTTCTCTCTTAAAATCATTTTCCCACAAATGGCTACAGGCTAACCTTTTGGTGTTTAACAGAACAAGAAAGAAGTCCACATAGATAAAGTATGGGCATCATAACCATCTGCCCCAACCTTGTTCCTATCTAAACTCATTTACATTGAAATTAATGACAACTTTATCCTTCTGGTTTGAAGTTAGAAATGTGTCATCATTAACTCTATTTTATCTTCCAAATCTACCATTAAGTAGATCTTTCCAGTTCTTTGTTAGCGTAGACAGGGAGTCTGATCATTCTATATTACTGTATCCCTGCTTTATATTTTACCTGAATGACTATGATAGCTACTATTCTGTTCACAGTGTGGCACCCAGAATGAGGCTTTAAATCAACTCATAGCATTTATCTATGCAAAAAATGTCAAGGGTCCCATTTCTTTCTCAAAGTGAATTGCAGGGTCTGACAATAGTGTGCAAGGCCCCTTCTCATCCAGACCTTGCCGGCTCTCTGATCAGATACCAGCCATACTTGATTGCCACCACCCTGACACACTCTTTTCTGTTCACTGATCATGACTCGCATGGCTCACTTATAAATCTTTCGCTATTTCTCTTGCCCTCCTTGTTCCCACATCCTCTTGTTTAAATGCCATTCCCCTTGATCACCATCCAAGCAGTTGTGTACTCCATCATGAGTGTCTTATCTCTTATCAGCATTTAAACCTTACTAGCATAATATTATTTTTTATAACTATTTGTTTTTGCCTCTCACAATAATACAAGATTCACAAAGGACCTTTCCATTCATCTTTCACAAAAGCTAGATTATTTTCTTTATGTTGCCATGGGTCTCTTCCTTTTCCCTCCAAAAAAACTTGAACTTTGGCTGTTCCAACAGACTAGGTGTTGTCACACCTGTGCCAATATGAAAATTATAAAGACAAATAATAGGGAACAGAAGGGAATGGAGATTTAGTGAATGTGGCCACATTGGGAAAAAGAACATGTAAGGAGGTTCAGTGACTACCAAATCTGTCTTCTGGGCACTAATAAGAGATTTGGGCTCAAACCAATGGCAAGAGGTCTGAACAACTTAACAGTCCCATGAATCTGACCATCACTGGCCCTTCATTGTCTCATCACCAACCTGCTCATCACAGTGATCTGATAATGTAGGAAATCTTTGTCTAGGAATCAAGTTATACCTCTGGCTGGCACCAGGGTTTGAGTCTTTCCCTTTTCTTCCGTGGGATTCCTGGGAGGTTCTAATTATTTCTGATCCATTGTTTCAATAGTCTAATAGCTGAAAGAGGAGGGACAGCTGCCTCTTTGGCATACCTATTCCCATGACTTGGTAATTACATTAGCTTGGGCTTCTAATAGCATGGATCTCACAATAGTCTTCAGTGACTATTTTATGAATGAATGTCAGGAAGAAGTCTGGAGATAGAAAAATAAAAATCAAAGAAGAGCAAATATTTTAGGTTATATGATAATATATTTAGTATTGGGTGTAGAGATTATTAAAATTACTTGTATCTCTATTGAAAATTATATTATATGTGCAAGGATATACACACACATATGCCTTATGATAATGAAACATTTTGATCAAAAGTCTGCCTTTAGAGATTCAATAATTAGAGAGATCAGCAATATATATGAGAATAAAGCCTCAAACCTGGGGCTAAAGAGATAGCTCAGGGAATAAGAGCATTGGTTGGTCTTCCAGAGAACCCAAGTTTGGTACCCAGAACCCATATATTCCTCACAAACACCTGTAATTCTGGTCCCAGGGGATCTGATTTCTTCTTCTGGCCTCCAAGGTTACCAAGCTTATACATGGGTCATAGACATATAGACAAAACACCCATATGCCTAAAGTAAATAAATAAATAAATAAATAAGATTAAATTAAAAAAAACCCCTCAGCATAAAGGTATCTTCACATTTGAACAGAGTGAATAGAAAAGTCCTTCATAATTCCTGCTTTGCAATTAATGTCTGTCAGAGATACTGGGCCAAAAGGCTGAAGATGCTCCAATGTATGGAGAGAAATTGGGGACTATCCAGGCAGCCAGTTGTCTGTCATTTCTTAGTTTTGGAAGCTGCTGGCTCTGCACTTCCTGTATAATCAGATATATTTATCTTCAGGTCTCTGATGTGGTTGAAGACTAGATAGTTATAGCCTCACAGTTAAATTTTAAGTTGTTTAGGAATTAAAAGGATGTTCTAGGTCTAAGAAGATGTTTTTAAGTTGGTAGTGTAAGTTAGGATGGAAACTGAGTTAGGTATAGAACTTTAAACTCATTGAGATAGGTAGATAATAGAATACTAATATCAGTTGCCAAATACATATGGACTGGACATTGGGAATGTATGTTATACCCTATAATTTTCATAATTGTGGCCTAACTGTTCTTATTGTTTTGTATTATATTTACTACTATAAGAAAAAGAGCCTGTTATTGGACTAAAAGGTGGAGCTGTTGGGGAGAAAAAAGATACACTTTAAACAAAAAGATCAGATAGGAGGGTGAGGGGCATAGAGGATGGGGGGGGGACCAAGAGAAGCAGGAGGGAGAGGACTTTGAGTGAGATGTAACTTGAAGAAATAAATAAATGTTAAAAAAACTGAAAGAAAAAAATATCACAATTGTATACTTAAATATTATACACAGGTTTTTGGAACAATGTTAGGTAAAAATATTTAGTGACATTATTTTTAAATATTACTTTGTCAATGATTCTAACTTCAAATTCAGCTCTAAATCTAATTATTACTTGTCAAACTTAATATATAACAGAATCACAAATTTCCTAAAGGAATTAAACTACATGTATATATGCATACACAATAAGAAGTACAACAATGTTTTATGAGTGTTACATACATGTTTACATCTTCATGTATGTGTACTGGCTATGTGTGTACAAATACACAAACTTGTGTGGGCATGCTGCATATGGAAGGAAGCCAGAGATCAAAGTCAGCGGTCCTCCTCTATCACTCTTCAGCTTAGATTTGGAGACAAGGTCTCTCACTGAATCTAGAGCTCACAGATTTGGCAAGTGTAGCTAGCCAAAAGCCCAGGTGAGCCTCCTGTTTCTTCCTTCCCAGCTCTACAGTTATAGGCATGCCCCATTGTTCCTGGCTTTTTATAACATGCTGAGGATCCAAACTTTGTTGCTCATGTTTGAATGGCAAGCATTTTTCTAATGGAGCCATCTCCCAGACCCTACAATAGTATGTCACAGTGATGTGTTGCACAGTTTTAGTTTGATGAGTAAATTTCATGTATTTCTTCTGCTTTCCTTAATGCTCTAATGATTTAAAAAGTGAGCACGCATTTTTAAATTAACATGCTTTCAAAAGTTGAAAAGCAATTGTCATACAAATAATTACAGTTTTTTTGTTTATTTTCCCTAACACCTGTAGATGCCCTCCCTCAATACATTCATGCAGAATAGGTCTGCTCGTGGCAGCCTTCTGTGTTGATTGAACTAACCAGAACTGAAATTGCCCCCAGTGGATAGGACAAGTATGTTGTGATGCCAAAGCTGCCAGTCACTACATCTAATTTTTAATCGAGTACACTAATTCTGCCCAGAGGCAGCTGTTATCATGGTTCTTCAATTCTGTGACTTGATAAATAGCTCAAGAAATGTTATGGTTTTTTTTTTTAAATAATCGTGCAAGCCTTTTCTCACTTTTTCATATGCTTTGAAAATAAAATTCCTCTAAATTGCCACTTTCCTGAAATGCTATGACTGAATGCCTGTGGAAAGCAAGCAACACACGCTACCCACCCTCACACTCACACCACATCACACCTTTTTCTTTTGAAACATCTTTTTTAATATCAGCACTTCTCCAATGCTAATGAAAACCTTGAATAAAGCAGGAATTATTTTAAAGCTGAAAATAGATATCTCAGTGGGGTTTTCATTCTCAAATTTCCAAGATTCTTCATCTGTTTCATACCTGTGTCACTGACTGAGGTTCTTGCTACTATCTCATTCCAAAGTGGTGTAGTTGATTTCCTAAGTATTTCAAGGCCTCCTGGGCTTATGTAGTAATTGGAGTGGTGATCTGAACTATGGTATATGTGTCACAGTTTTCTTGTAACTATAAATGGCACCCAGCACAGCTGAGACGTAGTAGTTGCCCTTTGATCACATTATGGGCTACCTAGGAACCTATTGAGATAAAAGAAAGTGATAGTGAAATTCTATTTTAAGATTACAAAGAAAACAAACAAACAAAAAACCCAAGTTGTACAATCTATTTGACACACACATAAACAGCAATCGGGGTAGCTACTTCAAAACAACAAAAAACAAAACAAAACTTCCCATGATAAAACAAAATTATCAGACTCTTTGCAAAAATGTCAATATGGGTGTTATAGAATATATTTTAACAAAATAAACTTCACTTCTGACATACAATGTGGAACAATGCACCTAGGAAGAATTTGTCAGCATTATGGGGCTGATGTGGATTTGTGTGTGAGAGGGAACTACTGGAGAAAAGGGACTGTGTTTATTTTGTCTCATGACCTAATCATGCTATCTGGGATAAACTGGGCTCAAAAGAATGCCTAGAAGCTGAGATGCAAAATGGCTACTTCTGTTCTTCTACATGGCTCTCCCTATATAAGCAAATATGATAACCAAAGACAAAGATATTTCTATTAAAAAGTTTTCTTTCAAATCCATGTTACTAATTTATGTCATTGCAATATTAGTGTCACAGGACAGTTATTATTTTAGGTATGACCAAGGTGACACTTAAAATTAGTGTTAGGTAAATAATAAGATTATCATTACATTTAAGAGAAAGAAAAAGGAACAAGAAAAGAATCTTTTTCAAACCATTCATTCATTCATTCATTCACTCACCTGTTCATTCACTCATTCATCCATTTATTGAGAACTCACATTAGCAGTACAACTTGGCATAGTGCTGAAGATACAAAAATGAGAAAACTCAATGCAGTGCAACTTGGCTTTGAGGCAGATCAACTGGGGCCACTAATTAGATAATTTCACAAATATAAATAATGAAAAACAAGAAGAGAAAGATGCATAGTGGTGGTTCTGATGTGTTCTGGGGGATTGAGAAGGTGAGAGGACAACACAGTGAGAAACAGAAGAGGAAATGTCCATCAGAGTCTGAATGGCAGGAACAACTGTGATGCTGGGTAGGTGGACAGAGGAATCAAGGGAGGGGGATACTGTACACTGTATTAGGAAAGGACAGTAAGCCAAGTGCCAAGAACAGTGGCAGAGGGACACAAGAAGCTGCAGAGAGGGGATGAGCAAGAGGTATCTGTGCCACATTTGGGCAAGAGGTGGGATGTTTATAAAGTAAGAAGTGAACAGAAAGAGTGGTGATAGGAATCCAAACCAGAGGTGTATAGAAAATAGTCATATGGGACTATGAGTGATGAAATGGGCGGTGATCTGTGTAGGCGATAGATTTAAAGTTCATTTTATACTCAGGGTGTGATGGAACTAGATATGAGTGAAGACAAATGGATGGGATTGGGGAGATGGCAAAGCAATTAAAGCACTTGTTATATGTGGTGGTTTGAATGAGGATAGCCCCTATGGGTTCATATTTGAGTATTTGTTCCCCAGTTAGTGGAACTGTTTGGGAATGATTAGGAGGTTCTTCTTGGGAACCATGCCCAGGACCCTTGGGGGCGGGGATGAGCTGGCATAGTCAACAACTCAGATTCCTGGGGTCTGGTAAATGGCAAAAGCAGACCGGTTTATTTTGAGAAGAGGATGCCCCCTTTATAACCTCCACCCAGAGTCCCATTGGCTCCTGAACTGTAGACTGCTCTGGCTCTTCCTCATTGGCTCCTGTCTCTTTACCTGGTGTGGCATCATCAGTCTCCAGGCAGGTTGGGGAAGGTCTCAGGCCAGTTGTTTTTGCTTTTTGTTTGTTTTTGTTTTTTAAGATAGGATTTTTCTGTGTAACCAAAAGTACTGGCTGTCCTGGTGGTCACTTTGTAGACCAGGTTGGCCTTGAACTCACAGAGATCCACCTGCCTCTGCCTCCAAAATGCTGGGATTAAGGGCGTGCTACACCACACCTACCAATTACAGACAGCTGTGAACTGCCATGTGGGTGCTGGGATTTGAACTTGGGTCCTTTGGAAGAGCAGGCAGTGTTCTTAACCACTGAGCCATCCAGGCCAGTTGAATGGGGAAGCCAAGCCATGAATGAGCTGTTTAGCAGGCTTTGTTCTTCCTGCAGGAGGTGTGGTCTTGTTGAAGCAGGTGTATCACTGGAGGTGGATTTTGAGATTTCAGGAGACTTAGGCCATTCTCAGGGTCTGTTCTCTCTCCCTGCTTCCTACTGGAGGATAAAGATGTGAGCTCTCGGCTGTTCCTACTGCCATGTATTCACTCCACCATCATGGACTCTAACCCTCTGAAACATAAGCTCAAATTAGTCACTTTCCTTTATAAGTTGTCTTATTGTGGTGTTTTATCACAGCAATAGCAAACTGACTAAGACACTGTGAAATCCTCAGGACAGGAGTTTGAAGCCCCAGAATTCACACAAAAAGCTGGGCAGGAATGGTAGCTACCTGTAATCCCAGCACTCAGAAACCAGAGAGAAGGTATCCCCTGGACAAGATACAGTAATCAAAATTGGTGAGCTGAAGGTTCAATGACAGACCCTGGTTCAATATGTAATGTGGAATAAGATCAAGGAAGAAGCCTGACTTCAGTTTTAGGCCTCCACATATTTTCACACAGGTGCACTCACCCACATGCAGACATCCATATACATGAATGTACACTACACCACACACACACACACACACACACACACACACACACACACACACACAACCAAGATAATGATCTGCTTGCGTTCTTCTAGGGATGCATATATTAAATCTTTAAAATGAAAATTCAGAACTCTGTATAAGCAGTGAAGTTTGGGGAGAGGGATTGACATGGAGAAAAACTCAACAGAAGTGGTTTACTTATGAGATGAAGCAATTCCTGCCATCCTTTGGAGAGATTGATTATTAGGAACGAAACTCAACCACCTATAAAACGTGACAAATTCAATAAGACAGTAGAGCCAGATGGTCTTTCAGCTTAATTTTGACAAAGTTATGCCTGACATGTATAGCTAGTTTTTTCCCCATTTGAGTTTTTAATGATACATTGAAAGCTGAAGAGTTGCCAAAGAAAGGCCAGAATGAAGCTTCCCAAGACAGTAAGTCAAATTGAATTTTAAATTGTGCATGTTGCCTGCACTACTTTATTTCAGTTTAACTACCATGAGCATCATCCAAACATGAGATTATTGCTGAAGTCAGGGGCACTGGAGGAGAACTAGCTTTCCTCAAAGACATCAGTGCCTATTCTATCCAGAGTTACACTTACAAATTCGTCATTCCTCACCTCTGCACTGCTCAGTGTAGTCAAAGACCAGAAGGAGTAGGACTGAATTGAAGCATGATAGTGGGTTTATAAGAAAAGAATATTAGTATTCTGAATTTAAAGACACTAAATAAATTATAGCAAAACTAGTGGAGGAGACTTTCTCTAGGTGAGGAGCCCATGGCCATCCTAGAGCATATACTCATATACTAATGTTCTCTGCATCTCTCTCTCTCCTTCTCTTGATGCCCATGTTTAAATCTCTTTTAAAACCTTTTATACTGGGCTGCAACTTTGCTTCACACTGGTTCCCTCTGAAATTCTCTTCTGTAGCACAAAATCAAGAATCTGGGCTTCATCTGAGTAAGGATTCCTGAAAAGAATTCCTAGTCTGCCCCAAACAGCAGCACTAGCAGCGTCCCTTGCTGCTGTTGTAGTCTTCCTTGGTGGCCGCAGGAGGATTATTGTGTGAGTGTCCTGGGTGTCTGCCTGTATTCTTAGCTCCTTGTAAGATCTGCGTCAAGAAGGACACTGAGTTTTATTGTTTTTTTTTTTTTTTTGGAAAGAGATTTATGAGAATGACAAACAGGAGGGGCTCTAATGACAGCTTAGTGTCCTGAGACCCAGAGAGGTTTCCAATCTTATGGGTAGTGGTTGGTCATTAGTTGATGATTAGTCCTTCAGAGAAATTGCCTCTGATCCCTACATAGCAGAGGAAAGAACAATCACACCCTTTGTATCTACAGTGCCACAGTTGGTAGCATGTTAGCTGCTTGCTGTTGTACTTGGAAAGGGGCTGCAGAAGCCATAGCTAATGAGTTAGCCTGATCTGATTGTATTATAGTTGGGTGTGCATGCTACTTTTCATTCTTAAAATTTGCTATCTGACCAGAGAGTACATAGGACTTAAGGAGGCCATCTACCCTTCATATGGAAAAAAATCTCAGGTTTCATACAACCATTCCTGGGTCAGATGGGCCATGCATGGCTATCTGGGTTGATGTAAGTAGCCTGGATACATAGGAGAAATGGGATGGAAGGGTTAGGGTGTAAAGAAAAAAAATGAAATATTAAGTTTTGGCCTTTTGCTACTACTTGTCATAAACTGTTTAGGATAATTAAGAAACGCAAACTAATAGTCATGCAAGCCGGTCATTGTGTTAGGTACTATGACAGTCTATTATAGTTATTTTCTAAGCTAATCAGAAATAAAGCTGCTAAGAGACAAACAACATCTGCTTATCCTAATATAAGAGATAGATAGGGCTTCTTCAAAAACCTCAAGAGATTTGCAGAATATGGCATTCAAAGATGTTTTTGTAACTTTAGATTTTTTTATATCAAGACATATAAACTCCTGACAGCACCCCCTATTCTACTCCAAGTAGAAGATGAGCATCGAAGAATCTCCAGCGGGAGATGATTGAATTAGTCGCAAGCCTATCTCTTGGCAGGAAAAACCCCTTGCTCCAACTGTAGACAGAATGCTGTCCAAAAAGGACAAAACTTGGAAGCAGGAAAGTCGACAGCCTGGCTCTGCCAAGACAGGGTAGGCAAGTCCTTCATAACCCCTGCTCTACAATAAATGTCTGTCAGAGAAATGGGGCCAAATGACTGAAGATGGATGCTGTAATATATGGAGAGAAAATGGGAACTGTCCAGGCAGCCACTGGTATGTCATTTCTTAGTTTTGGAAGCTGCAGGCCCTGTACTTCCTATAAAATCAGATATATTTATCCCTCTCAGGTCACTGAGGTGGTTGAAGAATAGATAGCTAGAGTCTCATAATTAAATTTTGAGTTTTTAGGAGTCAAGAGAGTGTTATAGATCTAGGATGATGCTTCTAAAATCGTGTTGCAAGTTAGAATGAATGTTGAGTTAGATATAGAACTTTAAACTCATGGAGATGGTTAGATAGTAGAAAGTTAAAGTCAGGTACCAAATACATATGGACTGGACATTGGGAATGTACGCTAAGCCATATAACCTTCACAACTGTGGCCTAATTACCTCTGTTTTTTTGTATTGTATGTATTATTATAAGAGAAAGAACCATTTGTTGGACTGAAAAGGGGAACTGTTGGGGGAAATAAGATATACCTTAAACTTAAAAAAAAAGGGAAGAGAATGGGGGGTTGACGGTGGGAGGGGGGAGTAGAGAGGGGAATGTGATTGAGATGTAACTTGAAGAAATAAAAAATAAATTATTATTAAAAAAAAAGTAGCCTGGAATCCTGCTGAGATGAATATGTTCAGGGTGACGGTTGGAAGACAGAGCCTAGTTAAGCAGTACATACCCAAGGACTCATCGGGAACTGCCGCTGCTGTGAATGGTGTGTCTTTCTCTCTATACTCTTGATCCTCAACATTACCCATCAATACACTGTCCTTTCCCTGCTTGAACTTGCTTGCTGTGAAGCCTGCAATTTTAAGGAAACTTTATTGACATCTTTCTTCCACAAATGGTTTGCTTTTGAAGCGCTGAATTTTTCACCTGATGATATCCTCATACCCTTTTGTTGCTGAAGTCTCATTAAGTGATGTTTCAGGAAAGGGTTTTGTTTTTTGTTTTTGTTTTGTTTTTTTTTCTTTGACTTTATTTATTTTTTTAAATATTTACTTATTACTTCAATTTCCATCCACATCACAGCCCCCTCCCTCCATCCCTCCCGGGCCCACACTCTCACACTCCCACCCTCTCCCCTTTCTCCCACCTATGCTACTCCGCCAGTGTGGGGTGACCTACATATCAGCCCCCTTTTGTTCGGCAGCCACATGAGGGCTAAGAGCTTCCTTTTGCACTGGGGGCCTACACAGCTCCACTAGGGCAAAGTGTCCCACTAACAAGTAACAAAGTCTATGCTCCTGTTCCTTTCAGTCTGTTGGCCGTAGGATAGTTATCCTGTACTATAAGTGAATAAATGCAGTTATAAGTGAATAAATGCCGTTTTCACCTGTCTGGGTTAGCTCACTCAGGATGAGCTTTTCTATTCTAGTTCCATCCATTTGGCAGCAAATTGCATGATTTCCTTATTTCTGATGGCTGAGTAGTATTCCATTGTGTAAATGTACCACAATTTTTTATCCATTCATTGGTTGAGGGACTTCTGGATTGTTTCCAGTTTTTAGCTATTACAAATAAAGCTGCTATGAACATAGTTAAAGAGATGTCCTTGTGGTTTGGTGAGGAATTGTTTGGATGTATACCCAGGACTGTTATGCCTGGGTCTTGAGATAGAGCTATTTTATGTTTTCTAAGATATCACCAGACTGATTTCCAAAGAGGTTGTACAAGTTTGCACTCCCACCAGCAATGGAGGAGGGTTCCCCCTTTTCAGAACCTCTTCAGCATGTGCTGTCATTTGAGTTTTTGATCTTAGCCATTCTGACAGGTGTGAGATGGAATCTCAGAGTAGTCTTCAGTTGCAGTTCTCTGATGATTAAGGATGTTGCGCATTTCTTCAAGTGTTTCTTTTGTGAATTCTCAGTTTAGCTCTGTTCCCCATTTTTTGATTAGATTATTTGGTTTCTTGAGTTCTTTATAAATTTTGGATATAAGCCTCTGTCAGATGTGGGATTGGGAAAAAATGTTTTCCCAATCTATAGGTTGTGGTTTTGTTCTAATGACAGTGTCCTTTGCCTTACAGAAGCTTTTCAGTTTCATGAGGTTCCATTTATTGACTGTTGATCAGTTGAACAAAGGAATTGAATCGAACCACCCCTACATTCCTGGGATGAATCCTACTTGATCATGGTGTATGATACTTTTGATGTGTTCTTGGATTTGGTTTCCAAGTATTTTATTGAGTATTTTCAAGTCTATGTTGATGAGGGAAATTGGTCTGAAATTCTCTTTCTTTGTTGGGTCTTTCTGTGGTTTAGGTATCAGGGTGACTGTGGGATCATAGAATGATTTTGGCAGTGTTCCTTCTGTTTCTATTTTGTGGAAGAGTTTGAAGAGTATTGGTATTAGGTCTTTCAAGATATGGTAGAATTCTGTGCTGAAACCATCTGGTCTTGGGCTTTTTTTGATTGGCAGACTTTTAATGACTGCTTCTATTTCCCTAGTGGTTATAGGACTGTTTAATTTGTTATCGTGATCGTCGTTTAACATTGGTAGGTGGAATCTATCAAGAAAATTGTCCATTTTCCTTAGGTTTTCAAATTTTGTGGAGTACAGGTTTTTGAAGTAAGACCTAAAGATTCTTTGGATTTCCTCCATGTCTGTTGTTTTTTCTCCCTTTTCATTTCTGATTTTGTTGATTTGGGTATTTTTTTTCCCTGCCTTTTAGTTAATTTGGCTAAGGATTTGTCTATTTTGTTGGTTTTCTCAAAGAACCAACTATTGGTTTCATTGACTCTTTGTATTGTTCTTTTTGTTTCTAAGTAGTTGACTTCAGCCCCGAGTTTGATGACTTCCTGCTGTCACCTCCTCTTGGGAGTATTTGCTTCTTCTTTTTTTTTTTTTCTAGTGCTTTCAGTTCTGCTGTTAATTTGCTAATATGAGCTGCAACAATTTTCTTTTTGAAGGCACGTGGTACTATGAAATTTCCTTGTAGCACTGCTTTTATTGTGTCCCATAGGTTTGGGTAGGTTGTGTCTTTGTTTTCCTTGGATTTTAGGAAGTCTTTGATTTCCTTCTTTATTTCTTACCTGACCCAGTAGTCACTGAGTAGAGAGTTGCTCTGTTTCTATGAATGTGTAGGTTTTTTTTTTTTTGTTATTTCTGTTATTGTTGAAGTCCAACTTTGAACCATGGTGGTCTGATAAGATGCAGGGAATTATCTCAATTTTCTTATATCAGTTGAGGCTTGCTTTGTGTCCGACTACATATAGTCAATTTTGGAGAAGGTTCCATGCAGTGCTAGAAAGAAGATATATTCTTTTCTGATTGGGTGAAACGTTCTGTAGATATCAGTTAGGTCCATTTGGTTGATGACCTCTGTTAGTCTCATTATTTCTCTGTTTGGTTTATGTCTCCATGATCTGTCCATTGTTGTGAGTGGGGTGTAGAAATCTCCCACTATTAATGTGTGGGGATTGATGTGTGGTTTAAGCTTTAGAAGAGTTTCTTTTACAAATGTGGGTGCCCTTGTATTTGGGGCATAGATATTCAGTATTTAGATGTCATCTTGATGAATTTTTCTTTTGACAAGAATGTAGTGTCCTTCCCTATATATATATATTTTTTATTAATTTCACTTGAAAGTCTATTTTATTTGTTACTAGGATGGCTGCTCCAGCTTGCCTCCTGGGACCACTTTCTTGGAAAACTTTTCCCAGCACTTTACTTGAGGTAGCAAGGCTCAGCAAGATGGTAGTGATCAGACACATTCTGATTGTCAGGAAGAGTGACTGGATCACTGCAGAGATATACTCCTGCTAAATGGCAGCTTGAGAGGCTCAAGCCTATCTGGGCTTGCCCAACAAAGACAAGGACAATAAATAACTCTGTACTGGACATATTAGACACTGGAAGAACAGAGATGCCAGACATGGGAGACAGATCACTTCCTACTGGGAGACAGAGCACGTCCTGTTGCAGTGGAAGAACTGGCAGATCGGATGTTTTCAGGATGCCAACTGGTAGCCTCAACCTCAAATCAGAGGCCCTCCTGGGTGTCCTGAGTCTGCAACTTCTGTACAGGTGTTCTGACACTCAAAAGAAGACTAGAAGAGCTACTAAAGTAAGACCGAGGGCGATTCTCCCTGGGATTTGTAACATGTTGCCATCTGGCTGACTGGTAACTGGGAGATCGAACTAACAAGCACCTGAGCCCAAGCGAGCTGCACACAGAGTATAGACTACATTTTGGAATTCCCTGTCAATCCCCCTCACCTGGTCTCTCGGCTGGGCACACCACTGGGCACTCAGGGTAGAGCACCTACATCTCAGTACAGAGCAGTAAGCAGTTCTGGGCCATTGTGTGCAGCCTGAGGAAATGGAATGCACCAGTTCACAGAGCTCCAGTCTGAGAGGCACAGGTTGACCCCAAGACTCATCAGAGAGTAGCTTGGGAGGACCATAAGTACAGTCCTGGTACCCTAGCTACAGGGAAAGTGTTAGAAGCCCCAGTGATCAGGCAGGCTGCTCTGGAACACAGCACTTCTGGCAGGGAAAAGGTGGCTGAGCTTCCCAAGTGCTATAAATGCCTTGTAAACTCCATATTGGAACTCCCTGCCCATGCCCACTTTGGCAGGCTGCTCAGTCTAGACCCTCAGACTGGAGCAGTAAAGCAGTTCTGGACCATTGTGTGGTGCCCCAGCAAGTGGGCAGCACTGGACCACAGAGGTTCTGACTGAGAGGCACAGGTTGAAATTGGGATCCCAATGAGAACAGCCTGGGAGGATCATGACCACAGTCCTAACTATAGACCTGATGCCCTAGCTATAGGGAAAGTGTCAGAAGCCTTGCCAGCTCAGGCAGGCTTGACTGAAGCACAATATTCTGGCCTTTAAAAGGCAACCAAGCTTCCACAAATCCAAGCACTGTGAACAAGGTATGAACTCCACATTGGAACTCCCTGCTGGTACCCACCTTGCCCCTCAAGTGAACATCCAGACTACAATACAGACAGCTCTGACCCTGGAGGAGTGAAACAACCCCAGATCATTGCTCACTGCCTGGGTGACGTGGGCTGTACCAGAACACAGTGCTTCTGGCTATAAGGTGCATGTTGAACGTGCCAACCTCCTCACAACAGCTTAGGAGGTCCAAGATCACGGTCCTGATGCATAAGCTTCAGGGGAACTGAAGTTCTAGCCTACAGTCTGAGGCCTGGTGACCCCCACTGACATCACTAAGAAGACCAGCTGGATCTTAGGAACCTACAGGCAGGAATAACACATCCCATCCCAACCCCTGACCTGCATACCCAGTTGGGACACAACAGGAAGGAATGAGCTGTGGGAAGCCCACTGAGAACCATCCCCCAACACAAGGCCCCATCCAGTTTGTGGAGAGCTACAGATCACCAAGGTTATACAGCATCTACAAAAAAAAAAAAAGCCTCCTTCCTTGGCACCAAATTGAGAAGGCACAAGAAATAAACAGCTAAGAACAAGCAGATGGGTAAAGGCCAGTGAAAAAACAGAATTGCCAAAAGTCAGGGAAATATAACTCCAACAAAATTCAGCTATGCTAGTACAGCAAGCCCTGACCATCCCACCACAGCTGAAACACATGAAAATGATGACAAAACTATACTTAGGAAAATGATAGAGGCCTTATAAGAAGAAAATAAATCCTTGAAAGAATTTAAAGAAATCATAATTTTACAAATGAAAGCAATGGAGAATTCCATTAAAGATCTCGAAGCTAACTCAGTCAAACCAGAGTGGGAAAGAGACAAGGCTATGAAAGATTTGCTGGCAAAGACAATCAAATTGGAGCAGGAAATGTATAAAACCATTCAAGACTTGAAATTGGAAAGGGAAGCAATAAAGAAAACACAAGCAGACACAATCTTCAAGGTGGAAAACTAAGGAAAGAGAACAGAAAATACAGGCATGAATATCACAAATAGGATATAAGAGATGGAAGACAGAATCTCAGGAATGGAATACTCAATTGAAGAAATCAGTACAAGAACCAAAGAAAACGAGAAACCAAAAAATTCCTCACACACAATATCCAAGAAATTGGATATCCAAGGACACAATGAAAAGACAGAAACTAAGAATTGTAGGCACAGATGAAAGAAAAGTCTCCTAACTCCAAGATCTGGGAAACATTTTCAACAAAATCATAGAAAAAAAATACCCCAAATCTAAAGATAGAGATGCCAGTAAATTTCCAAGAGGCATACAGAACACCAAATAAATTAGATCAGAAAAGAAATTCCTCATGTCACATAAGAATTTAACTCCACCGAGGGTGGAAGGGCGGGTTGGGAAGGGGGAATAGGGAGGGGTTTGTTACTGTGATGTAACTTGAAGAAAAAAAAAATAAAGTATTTATAAAAAAAAAAAAGAATTTAACTCCAAATGTACAGAACAAAGAAAAAATATTAAAAGCTGTAAGAGAAAAAGGTCAAGTAACATGTCATGGTAGACCCATCAGAATTACATGTGACTTCTCAGAAACTCTAAAAGCCAGATGGGCCTGGGCAGATATCCTACAAGTCCTAAGAGAACATAGGTGCTAGCCCAGACTACTATATCCAGCAAAACTCTCTATCACCATAGCTGGAGAAAATAAGATATTCCATGACAAAACAAAATTTAAACAATATCTATCGACAAATGCAGCTCTGCACAAGATCCTAGAAGGAAAATTCCAACCCAGAGATGATAACTACACCCAAGGAAACACGGGAAACAAAAAACCAAAAGAAACTAAAAGAAACAGCTAAACCAAAAGAAACACACAACCACCATTTACATAAAAATAACAAGAAATAACAACCTACAGTCATTAATATCTCTCAACATCAATGGATTCAATTCTCCAATAAAAAGACAAAGGCTTACAAAATGGATCTGTAAACAAGACCCCTCATTTTGCTACATACAAGAAACTCACCTCACTAAGAAAGATAGACTCTACCTCAGGGAAAGGGGTTTTTAAGACTTTTCAAAGCCAAAATAGATGAATGTAGATTCTGTGAGTTTTCATTTCCTAAAAAGATAAAAAACCCTAGAAGTTCTAGGTATCTAATAATGTGTTGAAAAACTTTTTAAAAAAGATACATGATAGTTAATGCTTGGAAGTAAGTTGGACAATAGTATGATTGAATATTATGGGCGGTGGAGCCTTCTCTCATCATCAGCAGCCTGTAAAACTGATAAATGAAACTTTAGAATTCTATTTTTTTTAGATGGTATCTGAATTGAATATTGAAATTGAATGGCCTGAGTGGAGGTAGGATATTCTAAACATCCCAGAATGTTGTAGACTGATGGTTATCTACTCAGACATTTTCTAGTAAAGAACAAAGATACGTCATTGTCCCCTACCCTAATAGTTCATCCAAATGGGCCTGTCCTATACCTGGGATAGAAGATATCTTTTAGAAAAACCTATCCGTTTTAGAAACCTTAGAAATAGTGTAAGGCCTACCTACAGTGTAGATAGCTGCAATGGTCCCTTTACATACTGCCTGCTCCATCCCATGGAGAGTGCTCTGCATGCCACTTGATAGTAAACTGTACTTCTGCCTAAGATTGGATTCTTTCAATGGATCAGGGAGCCAAGGAAATTCTGGAATGGAATCCTGCTGACATCCTCAGAGGCTACCCATAAATGCCTGGAACCGATTTAGGACAGGCTGGGGGTGTCTTTTCTAGGTGGGAATACGGTATGAGTAGTCCAGGTTCAGATGTAGCCTGTATCAGCAGTGTCTAGTTTAGAATGGCTCTCTATTCAGGAAAAGTACCCTGGGAACCCATCTGTCTGACTTTCTGTCTGTCTGACTGTCTGCCTGTCAGTCTGCCTGTCCATCCATCCATCCATCCATCATCTATCCTTTTCAGACAAATTGATGGATGTAGCTTAGCATCATTATAAATTATTAATAGAAATATAGCCTAAAAATCGCATTGTAAAGTCACTTACCAATGGTATAGGTATCTCCCCTTCCTGGCAATTGGCCCTTAAAAAAATAGGGAAAACATTTTCTTTAGCCTCCTTTTCAGTGGCAGGCTAACCTACTTGTTTGAGGTGTGTAAATTTTCTAGCATGCTTCTGTTAAGAGCCACATTTTGGAAGTGAAGATTTGCTATGAAGGGGCATTCTGTGCACTGTAGGAAGTATTCATACCACTAGTCCAGCTTTTTCAAAACTGACAAATGACAAATCTAAATGAAAATCACAAACCCTTAGGACTTGGGCCTGTATTTGTTTATGTCCGTATTTACTCACTGTTTATGTTCATGTTTATGTTTGTGTGTTATTTGCTGGGACTATTTCGCGTCCCCCCTTGTCCAGCAAGGAATGACACAACTCACAAAAGCTCTTCTCCAGCAGTTTATTCAGGTCCCTTGAAAACAGTCTTCTGAATAATGGGGCAGACCCAACCCACAGGCTAAATACTAAATGAACAGCCAGTCAAGTAAAGCCAAGTGGTGCTATCTTAGAGGTCTACGTATGCGGAAGCAAGCCAGATCAGGGGTCTTTGCCAAATATGAACTTATTATCATAGAGAGCGCTCACCGTCGGGCTGGTGGAAGGCGGAGACCAGCGCCATCTTTAGGGCGCGGCACTTCGCAGCTCTCTACAGTTCCTCCTTTTTTATTTTTTCTAAAATTGGTAGAAGTCCCTGGAAAGGCTTCGTAATCCCTCTATCTGGGGATCTCACGGTGGGCCTGAGCCTGTAGGAGGGCGGTGCTCAAACTCTTACCCGTCTCTGGGTCAGCCTCCCCACTCGGGACTGCCCTGTCTTAGGTGGCCGAGACTTACCCGTCAACTCCGTCACTGACTTGCCAGACCCTGATATCCGAGGAACGAATACCTCAGTAGGCAGGGACTATGCTTAGTGAAGATTTACTTCACGGCAGCAAGCCATGCCTGAGGGGACTGGCCCGCCTCAATGGCAACAAGGGCTTGTATAATCATGGCTACATTACGCTTTTGTGTGGTTCTCATTTTGTAGATGCACCATAGGCAAACCAGAGAGGCTAGTATCATTAGTATCGCCAAAGAGCCTACGCCCGCCCACTCCTTAAGATGATCCATAGCCGTCTGTATCCAGGAAGTCAAGCCAGTAGCCAGGCTCAGAACCACCCGAGTGGAGTTGATGTGGATGATTGTCGCTCTCAGCTCTCTCATCAAATTTTCAAACTCAGCCGACCAATCCTGTAAGAGGAACTTTGACAATTGTCTAGACAAATTAGTAGCCTTTGTATAATTTTGATACTGCACGGAAGTAACACACAAACCTTGCAATTTCCACTCACACCCCAATTGTGCTAGTTGCCAAAGAGAATCAATCTGTTCTTGTATTAAATCTATGTGTTGATTAACTATCATAAGACCTCCTTTGAGATGAGAATTCATAGAGGTCTGAGTATCCAATGCCTGTGCCACAGTGGCTGAGATGTTATTCAGGGCATTGGCAGTCTATATAGAACTAGACAAGGCAATAGCTGAGGCAGTTGCTCCCACAGCAGCAACAGTGATAGCAGTAACAATAGCTGTAGTGATGCCAAAATCTCTTTTAAATCTGAATAGCATCATGGTATTAGTGGCCTCTACAGGAACTGGTACATATCGAGGCATTCTAGTCACCACAGCCACAGGAAAGGCTGTGGCATTCCAGCATAGGGCATAAAAACATGTGCCTGGAGTGCATACTAACTTTTCTTCACCCAAGGATGCACTCCCATTACTTACAATCCACAGAAAAGGAGGCCAGAGACATACTGGTGAGGCTGAAAATTTCTTATTGCGGTAAGAATGAAATAAAGAATTCCAAGTACCAGAGCCACTACTGCTAGAGAAATCCAATCTGGTAGCAGACCCTAGGGAAAAATTACCTCTTTGATAAATTCCTCCCCCAAGCATAATGACAGGTCCCAAGTCCATACAACTTCCATTTACTCCACACAAAAGCCACAAATCAAAAGGATTGGTGGCAGTCTGCTGAGGATCCCTAGTAGATATATCAAGCATTCCTGTACAAGACTTATTCACTATATTACTAATCATGGGGCTAAAGGAAAAATAATCTTGTTGAACCCAAACTGCTCTGCGCTCCTGACATACTCACTGCTACTATCACCAGGATCCTTAGGAAGGTCTTCATGACGAATCTTCCACACACGGTGTTCAGGCAACCACACTGGATCTTGTTGATTCTGAGGAAAAACACAAACAGACCCTCTCGCCCATGTTAGCACGGGGTCAGGCCCCCGCCAAGAGCCTGTCAAAATGTCCTTCCACTTCACCATGCTTTTAGGTGAACCATGGGAATCCTGATGTCTGTCCGCTGCTGAGCGGCCTTGAGCATCCAAATTGAAAAAATTTAAAGTAAATAAGGCTAAAGACATTCTCTCCTTGGGGGTACTGCCTTGGCCTATTCCCCCTTTTTGTTTTTGCAAGCATTCTTTCAAGGTGCGATGAGCACACTCCACAATTCCTTGTCCTTGAGGATTGTATGGTAATCCGTGATTAAGCTGTACCTCCATCTGGTTGCAGAAGGAGACAAAGGACTGAGCCGTATAGGCTGGTCCATTGTCCGTTTTTAGCTGCTGTGGTTTTTCCCATGCAGCCCAGGCTTCTAAGCATTGTCCTATGACATTGCGAGCCTTTTCTCCACTCATAGGTGTAGCATGTATGATACCTGAGCAGGTATCCACAGATACATGAATATATTTTAAGGTTCCAAATTCTGAAATGTGGGTAACGTCCATTTGCCAGATTTTGAGTGACATCAACCCTCTAGGGTTCACTCCCACACTGGGAGGATGATGATGAATCACACACTGAGGACAGTCCAAAACTACTTGTCTAGCATCTGCTCTAGACAAATGGAATTTTTGCTGTAGAATTTTTGCATTTACATGAAATAATTGGTGAAACTGTCTGGCTTGGTCCAGGAATGAGCTCCAAAAAATGCATTCCATCCTGGTCCATTGATCAACTTTATCATTACCTTCACTTAATGGTCCAGGTAATCCTGTATGTGCTCTGATATGTTGAATATAAAAACACCTTTTTCTCTGCCAGATTAAAACTTGTAACTCTTGTAATAAGGCACATACAGTACTACTATTCTTAATAGGACCTGCTAATTCTAATACTTTCACTGCGTTTACCACATAAACTGAATCTGAAATCAAATTGAATGCAAATTGACATCTTTTAAACACCTCAATTACTATTTTCAATTCTACTATTGGGGGGGAGCCCAGTTGAAATTGACATAACACGGGCTCTTGTCTTTCTATCAAATAGGCTCCACAGCCTGTCTTTGA
The DNA here is from genome assembly GCA_907164525.1 of Lophiomys imhausi. Classification (NCBI taxonomy): domain Eukaryota; kingdom Metazoa; phylum Chordata; class Mammalia; order Rodentia; family Muridae; genus Lophiomys; species Lophiomys imhausi. The sequence continues at coordinate 1,931,818 of CAJQZJ010033120.1, read as the reverse complement.
GCCATCAGTAAACACATTTGTTGACCCTTGAAGTGGTACTGCTGAAGTAACCTTAGGGAATATCACTGGGTGCTTTTTAAAAAATGATAGCAATGGATGTTTAGGATAATGGTTATCAATCACTCCTTCAAAGCTACATTGCAATATTGCCCAGTCATCTATAGTGCCACACAAAATCTTAATTTGATAACTGGAATAAGGCACTACTATACTGGCAGGAGCAACTCCAAAAGACTGCAAGCATTGTTGGATACCATTCAAGGCTAAAGCAGCAAGTGCAGTGGGATAATGTTCTATTCTGTTCTTGCTTGTGTCCACATCCCCGGGCAGAAAGATCTCCCTACTTTCAGGGACTGAACTGGCTGATCTATCTGAGTGGCTTCTGGATATGGAGGAGGAGTCGAAGGCGCCATGGCAACGGCTTTGTTTACACCAGCTGCCGCCAGCGTGGCTGAAGGCGCTGTAACAACGAATCCACCCACTCCGACTGCCGCTGACGTGTCAGGCGCCATGGCAACAGCTCCTCCCACACCGACTGCCGCCTGCGTGTCCTTCTCTTTTACCTTTTTCTTTTCCTTTTTTCTACTAACAGTCCTCTCCAACTGTTCTATTAGAGCGTGTAGCTCTCCTTCAGAATCTGTGCTCTCTGAGTCCTCCAAATCTCTAAAATCTCTAAAATCTCTAAGATCGGGATAGAGAGGAACTTTCTTTTTGCCTCCCTTTTCACTGTCTGCCTGCTCAAATCTTTCGCCTTTGTTACTTTCCTTTTCACTGTCTACCTGCTCAGATCTCTCCCCTTGTAGCAGTTCCAAGGCTGATTCTCCCTCTTTGATCACGTTACAACACCTCTGATCTTCTAAACAACTCCTCACCATTTTCCAAATCGGTCTTACTCCATGCTTCAGAGTTCCTTGCTCCCAAGCAAAATCCAAGTCCCTGCCTAATTTGTCCCAGCAGGATACCGTAAGATTCCCGGACACCGCAAACCACGGAGCCACAGAATCACATTCATTTAAAAATCTTTTTAAGGTAGACTTCTTAATCTTCAAATTCCTAGCTAAAAGTAGCTCCTGAAGAGCCAGAAAAATTGGGTGCGACTCAGACAATCCCATGTTTAAAATTTTTATTTTCGGTTCGCTGCTTCCCCGCGAAACTTTACCTTTTGTTCGCTATTTTCCGCGAAACTTTACCTTTTGTTCGCTATTTCTGTGAAACTTTACCATTTGTTCACTATCTCTGTGAAACTTTATTGTCCTGATTTATCCCAGGAACTTACCAACGCGTTTCCCCTGACTGCAGGAGTTCTGAGTCTTTTCTGGGTCCCCGTACGGGCCACCACTTTGTCGCGTCCCCCCTTGTCCAGCAAGGAATGACGCAACTCACAAAAGCTCTTCTCCAGCAGTTTATTCAGGTCCCTTGAAAACAGTCTTCCGAATAATGGGGCAGACCCAACCCACAGGCTAAATACTAAATGAACAGCCAGTCAAGTAAAGCCAAGTGGTGCTATCTTAGAGGTCTACGTATGCGGAAGCAAGCCAGATCAGCGGTCTTTGCTAAATATGAACTTATTATCATAGAGAGCGCTCACCATCGGGCTGGTGGAAGGCGGAGACCAGCGCCATCTTTAGGGCGCGGCACTTCGCAGCTCTCTACAGGACTACATTGGATAATAGGCATAAGCATGCTCGTAAATTCCTTAGAAGTAGGTTTTAATTTAATTTTATTGGTAAAAAGAATTAACATAGTCTCAAAATTGTTCTTATTCTTTGTGGTTTTATCTAGACTGTGTAGAAGTCAAAGCTAAAATGTCTACATTTTTCTGTTTCAAAAACAGCTTCTTGGTTTTCCATTAAATTTGAGCTGTCTAATAATAATATTATTATTCTCATTATTGTTACTTTTTTGAGGCAGGATTTTATTTAGACCAGAATAGCCTGAATTTTCTATGTAGCTTAGGATCACATTGAACTCCTGATGCTCTTGCTGCCACCTCCTTGAGCTGCATCACCACACCATCACACTTGATATGACTCAGTTTATTTTCTTACGAAAAATTATTCGTTCCTACTTTCAAGAATGTCTTTATGGAAAGACATGAGTCAGACAAACCACCAAGTATGAAATTGAGATATAATACTGTAGGTATGGAAATGCATGTTCACTGTAAAGGTGACAGGGGAAGGGGATATTTTTAGGTGGGAAAGAATTTTATATGGTAGGTTAGTATTGTTCTAAAATAATGATTTGTTCCAAGATGGAAGCTAACAGTTTCGTATAAAACTATAAGTCTAAATCAGCACACGCAGTTCCCGGGAACACAACCCTGAGATCAGCCAGCTCCATCACCGGTCTGGAGAGGAGCTCTGGCTAGAGATCTAGTCCAGGAGCGGATCCAGCCCACGGCTCCAGCCACAGACCAGCAGCCCCGCCCGTCTGCCTGATATCCAGCCTGCACTCGAGCCCACCACAAGAGCAAAGGTAAGTGAGATTATTTTTTTCCGGAGTTTCCAACATGGTGGCACAGCGTGCACTGTAGCAGAGAGGTAGAGACCTAACCCAGTCACAGCAAAGCAATTAGGAGCCAAGACTGAATGCAAACAGAGCCAGCAACAGTGTGCTCTCCACAAATACTGGGGCGGGTGTGTCACTCACCCTAGCACCCAAGCATCTGAGGCAGTCCGCAACAGGCGCACTGAGGCCAGCATCTGTTGTGGGTGGAGCTCCCTGCCTGCATAGTCAGCATAGCTGGGGAGCCAGAATGACTGGGTCAGTGAGAGGAGAACACAGACCCAACCACAACTCTACCTGCCTTTCTGAGGAGACCTGTCAGCTCCGAGGTTCTCAGAGGCTAGCCTCTCCCCACTCCAATCCCCTCTATATTGGTCCAATTGGGTCACAAGCAGTTGAGGAGAGCAGCAGCCACCCTCCTCTCCGAGAGCCAGTCAGTCTATTACAGGAACCTGCCCGCCATCTGGAGGTAAACACCAGGATCTCAGGATCAGCCAAGCCCCAGGGCAGGGAGTTTTCCTGAGCACCAAGGTCAGGTAACAAAAGAAACAAACAGATAACACCTGGGTCCATCTGATGACAAAGGTCAGCGCAAGAACATGGTAAAAAAAAACCAAAACAATAGGATGTCTCCAGATCCTAGCAATAATGCTACAGACAACTCTGGACAGCTGAACCCAATTGAAGCAAAGGAAAATGACCTTAATCCTACGCTTATATTAATAATAGAAGGCCTAAGGGAGGAAATCAAATACCTCAGAGAGCAACAACAAAGTACTGCAAAGGAGGTGATAAAAATGAATAAAGTGCTTAAATGAATGGAAGACCTGAAAAGGGAAGTTGAAGCAATGAAGAAAATCCAATCTGAGACATCCATAGAACTGGAAAACCTTAAGAAAAGAATCGGAACTACAGACACTAGCATCACCAACAGAATACAAGAGATGGAAGAAAGAATTTCAGGCTCAGAGGATAAAATTGAAGAAATGGATACATCTGTCAAAGAAAATGTCAAATCTAAAAAAGTCCTGACACAAAACCTTCAGGAAATCAAGGACACAATGAAAAGGTGGAATCTCAGAATAATAGGAATATAAGAAAGAGAAGAGTCCCACCTCCATGGACCAGAAAATATCTTCAACAAAATCACTGAAGAGAATTTCCCAAATCTAAAAAAAGAGATACCTATAACTGTACAAGAAGCTTACAGAACCCCAAACAGATTAGACCAGAAAAGAAAATCTTCCTGCCACATAATAATCAAAACACTAAATGTACAGAACAAAGAAAGAATTTTAAAAGCTGCTAGGGAAAACGGTCAAGTAACATATAATGGCAAACCTATCAGAATCACACCTGACTTTTCTTCAGAGATTCTAAAACCCAGAAGGGCCTGGACAGACGTCTTGCAGACCCTAAAAAACCACAAATGCCAGGCCAGACTACTATTCCCTGCAAAATTGTCAATCAACATAGATGGAGAAAACAAGATATTCCATGACAAAGCTAAATTCAAACAATATCTATACACAAATCCAGCTCTACAGAAGATGTTAGAAGGAAAACTTCAACCCAAAGAGGTTAACTACACACAAGAAAGCACAGGAAGCAAATAGCATGCCTGCAGCAAAAACAAAAGGAAAGAAGCTCATTCACACACTATTTCTACCAACATCAAGATGGCAGGAAGTAACAATCACTGGTCATTAATATCTCTCAACATCAATGGACTCAATTCCCCAATAAAAAGGCACAGGCTAGCAGAATGGATGCGAAAACAGAATCCCGCATTCTGCTGCTTACAAGAAACACACCTCAGCCAAAAAAGATAGACATTATCTCCAAGTAAAGGTCTGGAAAAAGATATACCAAGCAAATGGACCCAAGAAAAAAGCTGGAGTAGCAATTCTAGTATGCAACAAATTGGATTTTCAACCAACATTAATCAAAAGAGATGGGGAAGGACACTATATACTCATCAAAGGAAAAATCCACCAAGATGAAATTTCAATACTAAACATCTATGCCCCAAATGTAAGACCACCCACATTCATTAAAGAAACACTACTGAAGCTCAAATCCCACATTGAACCTCACACATTAATAGTGAGAGACTTCAATACACCACTCTCACCACTGGACAGATCAACAGTGCAGAAACCAAACAGAGAAATAATGAACCTCACAGATGTCATGAATCAAATGGACCTAATTGATATCTACAGAACATTTCACCCCAAAACAAAAGAATACACTTTCTTCTCGGCACCCCATGGAACCTCCAAAATCAACCATATAGTCGGTCACAAAGCAAGCCTCAACAGATACAGGAAAATTGAAATCACTCCTTGTAACTTATCAGACCATCATGGAATAAAGCTAGGCTTCAACAATAACCAAAACAACAGAGTGCTTGCAAAAACATGGAAACTGAACAACTCTCTCCTCAATGACCTCTGGGTCAGGGAAGAAATAAAAAAAGAAATTAAAGTCTTCTTAGAACTCAATGAAAATGAAGGCACAACATACCCAAAATTATGGGACACATTGAAAGCAGTGCTAAGAGGAAAGTTTATAGCTCTAAGTGCCTTCAAAAAGAAACTGGAGAATTGCTATACTAGCCACCTAAAAGAACACCTGAAAGAGCTAGAACAAAAAGAAGCAAACACTCCCAAGAGGAGCAGACGAGAGGAAATTATCAAACTCAGGGCTGAAATCAACAACTTAGAAACAAAAAGAACAATACAAAGAATCGACAAAACCAAGAGCTGGTTCTTTGAGAAAATCAACAAAATAGACGAGCCCTTAGCTAAACTAACTAAAAGGCAGAGGGAAAATACCCAAATCAACAAAATCAGAAATGAAAAGGGGGAAATAACAACAGACATTGAGGAAATCCAAAGAATCGTTAGGTCCTACTTCAAAAACTTGTACTCCACAAAATTGGAAAATCTAAATGAAATGGGCAATTTTCTTGATAGATTCCACCTACCAAGGTTAAATCAAGAACAGGTAAACAAATTAAACAGTCCTATAACCCTTAAGGAAATAGAAGAAGTCATTAGAAGTCTTCCAACCAAAAAAAGCCCAGGCCCAGATGGTTTCAGCACAGAATTCTACCAGACATTCAAAGAAGAGCTAACACCAATATTCTTCAAACTCTTCCACAACATAGAAACAGAAGGAATACTGCCAAACACATTCTATGAGGCCACAGTTACCCTGATACCTAAACCTCACAAAGACCCAACAGAGAAAGAAAATTTCAGACCAATTTCCCTTATGAACATGGATGCAAAGATACTTAATAAAATACTTGCAAACCGGATCCAAGATCACATCAAAAGTATCATACACCATGATCAAGTAGGCTTCATCCCAGGGATGCAGGGGTGGTTCAACATTAGAAAATCCATCAATGTAATCCACCACATAAACAAGCTGAAAGAAAAGAACCACATGATCATCTCATTGGATGCTGAAAAAGCTTTTGACAAAATACAGCACCCTTTCATGATAAAAGTCTTAGAGAGATCAGGCATACAAGGACCATACTTAAAAATAATAAAAGCAATTTACAGCAAGCCAATAGCCAACCTCAAACTAAATGGAGAGAAACTTAAAGCATTTCCTCTAAAATCAGGGACAAGGCAAGGCTGCCCACTCTCTCCATATCTCTTCAACATAGTACTTGAAATTTTAGCTAGAGCAATAAGACAACTAAAAGAGATCAAGGGGATACAAATTGGAAAGGAAGAAGTCAAAGTATCCCTATTTGCAGATGATATGATAGTATACATCAGTGACCCCAAAAATTCCACCAGAGAACTTCTACAGCTGATAAACTCCTTCAGCAAGGTGGCCGGATACAAAATCAATTCAAAAAAATCAGTAGCCCTTCTTTACACAAAAGATAAATGGGCTGAGAAAGAAATAAGGGAATCAACACCCTTCACAATAGCCACAAATAATATAAAATACCTTGGGGTAACTCTAACCAAGCAAGTGAAAGACCTGTATGATAAGAACTTCAAGACCCTGAAGAAAGAAATTGAAGAAGATATCAGGAGATGGAAAGATCTCCCTTGTTCATGGATAGGTAGGATCAACATAATAAAAATGGCAATCTTACCAAAAGCAATATACAGATTCAACGCAATTCCTATCCAAATACCAACTCAATTTTTTACAGATCTGGAAAAAACAATTCTCAACTTCATATGGAATAACAAAAGACCCAGAATAGCTAAATCAATCATGTACAATAACAGAACATCTGGAGGTATCACCATCCCGGATTTCAAGCTGTACTACAGGGCAATAGTACAAAAACAGCATTGTACTGGTATAGAAACAGACCAGTTGGCCAATGGAATCGAAATGAAGACCCAGAAATAAACCCATGCACCTATGGTCACTTAATTTTTGATAAAGAAGCCAAAAACATACAATGGAAAAAGGAAAGCATCTTCAATAAATGGTGCTGGTCTAACTGGATGTCAACATGTAGAAGAATGCAAATAGATCCATACTTATCATCCTGTACAAAACTTAAGTCTAAGTCGATCAAGGACCTCAACATAAATCCAGACACACTAATATTAATAGAAGAGAAAGTGGGAAAAAGCCTTGAAATCATTGGCACTGGTAGCAACTTCCTGAATAGAACACCAATAGCTCAGGCACTAAAACAAACAATCAATAAATGGGACCTTATAAAACTGAAAAGCTTCTGTAAGGCAAAGGACACTGTCCTTAGAACAAAACGGCAGCCTACAGAGTGGGAAAGGATCTTTACCAACCCAACATCTGACAGAGGGCTAATATCCAAAATATATAAAGAACTGAAGAAATTAAACACTAAAAAATCAAATAACCCCATCAATAAATGGGGTACAGAGCTAAACCGAGAATTCACAGAAGAGGAATCTCTAAAGGCTGAGAGGCATTTGAGGAAATGTTCAACATCTTTGGTTATCAGGGAAATGCAACTTAAAACAACTCTAAGATTCCATCTCACACCTGTCAGAATGGCTAAGATCAAAAACTCAAATGATAGCACATGCTGGCGAGGATGTTGAGAAAGGGGAACACTCCCCCATTGCTGGTGGGACTGCAAACTTGTGCAACCACTTTGGAAATCAATCTGGAGATATCTTAGAAAATTGGGAATAAATCTACCTCAAGACCCAGCCATACCCCTCTTGGGCATACATCCAAAAGGTTTGAAACGAAACCACAAGGACATTGCCTCAACAATGTTCATAGCAGCTTTATTTGTAATAGCCAGAAACTGGAAACAACCCAGATGTCCATCAACTGAAGAATGGATAAAAAAACTGTGGTACATATACACAATGGAATACTACACAGCTATCAGAAATGAGGAAATCATGCAATTCAAAACCAAATGGACGGAATTAGAAAAGCTCATCCTAAGTGAGCTGACGCAGTCCCAGAAAGATAAACATGGTATGTATTACCTTACAAATGGATATTAACCATACATCAGAGGATAACTATCCTACAACCTACGCACCCAAATAGATAGGAACCTAGCATATCTATCCTAGGAAAAATTCTACCCACCAGTGAGTCATGGAATCTGCTGCAGGTTAGTGGAACCCCACACCCTAGATGGTGTGCCTTATCAAGCTCCAGTACGAGTGGAAGCTCTTGGGCCTCACATGATGCAAGATCTGAGGGAGTATGATATATGAGTACCCACCTCATCTGAGGAGAAGGAGAGTACCAAGTAGAGGAACAAGGAGGGAGGGAGGGAGGGAGGGAGGGAGGGAGGGAGGGATGGAGACAGGGAGGGAAGGAGAGAGGAAGGGAGGGGCCAAGAGGTGAGGAGGGAGGAAACTATGTTCTAGAAATAAATAATACTTTTTTAAGAAAAGAGTTAATAAGCTTAAAAATATAATAAAAATACAATATAAAATTTTCAAACTATAATTTACCTTACTGGCATGAAAAGAAAATGGCCTTAATTTCAGATTAGAATGTTAGACTGCAGGTGGCTACAGAGATTACACAAACTTGATAGCAGCTTAAAAGTTTTTTTTTTTTTTCTTTTTGTAGAGGTATAGGCTATTTCCATGGTTTGGCATTAAAAATCAGGTAACAGGTTTAAAACACTGTAAGTAAATTAAAGGTGACAGCTGTTCAACCTGGTTTTACAAACCTTCAAGAGTTGAAAAAACTTAGAGCTAAGTTAAAATAATGCATGGTGTTAGCCCATGCCGTTACCTCCAGTAGAGTCAGGAGGATCACTATAGAGTTAGTTGTCTTATAAATTCTAGAGTTACAAGAAACAGGGTGGTGATGGTGCACACCCTTAGTCACATCATTGGGGAAGAATACACCCTTAATCCCAACACACTAGAGACAGAAACAGGCAGATCTCAGAGCTCAAGGCCACCTGATACAAAACAAGCTCTAAACAGAGAAAAACTTTGATCCAGGAGTGGAGGAGCACATCTTTAATCCCATCAGTTGGGAACCACATGTCTTTGATCCCAAAACTTAGAATGCAGAGACAGGCACATAGGATTTGGAAAGATTTAAGTTTAAAAGCTACTTACAAAAGGCAGGCTGCAATTCAAACAAATTGTCCTTTGAGATCTCAAAATATATACACTAAAGGTTTGTTTAGCTCCAAAATATCAAAATAATTTCTTCTTTAATCCTGATTGAAAGGTAATACTTTATATATTATCAAAAAAACCAAATTTGCTCTAGGAAAAATATTACCCCCCCCCCCCCCCAAAAAAAAAAGGTAATTGTCCCAGAGGTAGGATTAGGGCAGGGCTCTGTTCTTATCTTTCCAGGAGATTTAAAGCATCCATTCAAGGAATCCAGGGACAACTGGACAATGGAAACCTCAGCAGAAAACAGATCAGACACCAAAGAAGACGAGTGGCCCAGATGATCCAGCCTTGCAGACTTCTTCAATAGCAGTTTCCTCAAAAGTCTACAACCACAACAATTCAAAATCGCTAAGATCGTTCAGCTCCACAGACTACTCCAGCCAGATCTTCAGTAAAGCTCTGAAGATCAGCTTCTGTCTATGAACTTCTTAGGACATCTAAATAGCTGAGCACAAAAGGACTGAACATCAAATGATTCTATTAACATTTTTAACCCTTTTTCCATTCTTATTTGGGCCCCAAACAGGTTTACTACGTCCTAAATCAGCAGGAAGTCATTTTAAGAGAACAACGTCCCATCCCCAGAAGGTGGGGAGGGTGTTCTCCCCCTTTGGTTATTTGATAGATAATAGAAAATTTTGTTATTTAGGGGAAAAGACTACAAGCTGTTAAATGGTCTTGTTAAATGGGTTTTGGAGGTTAGACCCAGGGACTTCTCTCTTTTGCTTTTCTGTATCCTCCTTTCTCTCCTATATAGGAGTGAACAGACTTGAGAAAAATGGGACATAGACATAGTATAGGAAAGATCAAAGAAAAAGGACAGATCATTGAATATAGCCTTATACCTTTGTATACTGATACAAAATTAATATTATATTTGGCTAAATTGGTATTGATCATTGTATATTAATGCAAAATTAAGATTGTATAGGGCTACATCAGTATTGATCTTTGTATATTGATACAAAATTAAGATTATATTTGGCCCCAATGGTATTGACCCTTGTATATTAATGTAAAATTAAGATTGTATTGGTCTACATAGGTATTGATCTTTGTATATTGATACAAAATTAAGATTATATTTGGTCACATTGGTATTGATCTTTGTATATTGATACAAATTTAAGGGTAACGCTTCTTAAAGGTATTGTTCGTAGTAATACTTAAAAATGAAATGTCAAGTTTTGACCTCTCACTACCAACCGACATAAACTGTTTAGGATAATTAAGAAACGGAAACTAATAGTCATGAAAACGTGTCATTTTGTTAGTTACTATGACAGTCTATCACAGTTATTTTCTAAGCTACTCAGAAATCAAGTTGCTAAGAGACAAGCAATATTTGCTTATCTAAATATAAAAGATAGATAGGGCATCTTCAAAAACCTCAAGAGATCTGCAGAATATGGCATTCAAAGATGTTTTCTTAACTTAAGATTTTTGATATCGAGACATGTCAGCTCCTTACAGCACCCCCTATTCTACTTCAAGTAGAAGATGAGCATCGAAGAATCTCTAATGGGAGATGATTGAATTGGTGGTAAGCCATTCTCTTGGCAAGAAAAACCCCTTGCTTCAACTGTAGACAGACTTCTGTCCAAAAAGGACAAAACTTGGAAGCAGATAAGTCGACAGCCTAGCTCTGCCAAGACAGAGTAGGTAAGTCCTTCATAATTCCTGCTCTACAACCAATGTCTGTCAGAGAAATTGGGCCAAATGGCTGAAGATTGATGCTTTAATGTATGGAGAGAAAATGGGAACTGTCCAGGCAGCCACTGGTATGTCATTTTTCAGTTTTGGAAGCTGCAGGCCCTACACTTCCTATATAATCAGATATATTTATCCCTCTCAGGTCTCTGAGGTGGTTGAAGAATAGATAGCTAGAGTCTCAGAGTTAAATTTTGAGTTGTTTAGGAATCAAGAGGGTGTTCTGGATCTAAGAAGATATTTTTAAAATTATGAGGCAAGTTAGTATGAAAGCTGAGTTACATATAGAACTTTAAACTCATGGAGATGGTTAGATAGTAGAATGTTAAAGTCAGGTGCCAAATACATATGGACTGGACATTGGGAATATATGCTAAGCCATATAACTCTTATAATTGTGGCCTATTTATTTCTATTGTTTTGTATTGTATATATAGTTTTAAGAAAAAGAACCATTTTTTGAACTGAAATGGAGAGCTGTTGAGGGGGAAAAAGAAATACCTTAAACTAAAAAAAAAAAAAAAAAAGGAAGGGAAGAGGATGGGGGGGTTGAGGGGGAGGAGGGTGGAAGGGTGGGACTGGAGGGGGGAGTAGGGAGGGTATTGTGATTGAGATGTAACTTGAAGAAATAAAAAATAAATTATTAAAAAAAATTTAAAAAAAGAAATGAAATAAAACACATATTTCTATGTAAAAAAAAAACAAACCAAAAAACTATAAGTCTATAGTATGCTATAAAGGCTGGTGGAGGGTGAAACATATTTTAAAAAACATGGATGTGATTAGCTTGAGTATAATTAAAGGCTTCTTTTGTTTTAATTATTAGGGTCAATTTTTACTCTGTATTTGCTTTAATCAATCAGACTCTGTTGATTTCTCCAGTCATTAGAAATGAAAGCAAACAACAGAACCGGCCTTCTCATAAGCCTTAAATCAACTTTTAAATTTGGCTTTAAAACAAAACAAAACAAACACGGATAAAACAGAGATAATAAAAAGGGCTCAGGGCAGTGATTAAGGCAAAACAGCAAGCCCCCATGGGGAATGTACTTCACTCAAGAAATAAATACTTATGTCCTCAGGGAAAGCCCATGTAGAGGGTGGTCCATGATTGCCACAGCAGTGAGCAAACAAGGGGCAGAGGACCAGCTGCTCCACTGGGGTTCTGAGGCAGCAGAGCTTTGCCTCTTTCACAAATAAGAGAAGGACCTCAGATGAATGCCTGGCCCTCTGAAGGAGGAATGGGCCACTAGCACCAATGATGACTGCAGGGACAGAAGCTGTTGGACAGTCTCCAGAAAAATACCTTCCAGGATACTGAAGGTAACCTCTGAGATTCTTCAGATGATTACTGATGTAAGGTGAAAACACTGATTTTCTTTAGGACACTGGTTTTTTGCTTTAATTGATCATCTAGGACTCCTTTCAAAGTGAAATCACATACTAACCTTGGCTGATGGGAAACCCCCAAACTAATGAACATATTGAATCTGTTTTCTTTTTAAAAGATTTATTTATTTATTTATTTATTTATTTATTTATTTAATCTTTTGTGTACAAGTGTTTTTTGCCTTAGTGTACTACATGTATGCCTGGTTCCTGCAGAGGCCAGAAAAATTCACTGTATTCCCTGGAACTGAGGTGACAGTGTGTTATAAGTCACCAGGTGTTGAGAATTGAACCCTGGTACTCTGAAAGAGAAACACTCCTTAACTGCTATAATATCTCCTCAGCCCCCCATATACAATGAACTTATAGCATATTTTAAAAGGTAGAAGAATTGTTAGTGTTCTACCCTTGAGAAGTTCTCATTTAGTAAATCCCTTTGTTCTGAATGTGGCAGAATGGTAAGGCACACCATTTAAAGTTCTCATCTATAAATTATGGGACATTTTCAGAAACATAGGTTACTTCTCCAGCTTGACTATAGCACATGGATGATGGCCGGGATGTACATAGCTATAGAAACTACAAAAATGCTTTCCAAGAATTAAACATAACTTATTTGTAGTGAAGCAGAAAAGCGACTGGTTAATCAACCAGGGTATAGAATGACTGCACACACACTGATTCAGGGTAACATGAGATTCTGTTGCTCCAAGAAGATCAATGGAAAATTCGTAAAAGACTTCATGACTCTGAGCACCTAGAAAGAGAGGTATTAGCTACCCTTGTCATGTGTGCCTTTGGGAGACAATGACTGAAGTCAACAGTCCAAAAGTATAAGCCCTATCACTTCTATCTTCATAATTATGCAGTAATAGGAACCAGGAGAAAACCTTACTTAGCCCAGTACAAAGAAGAGACACATTTCCAGAGACTGGCAATTATATTTTACTTACATGCCTCTCTGTCAAGAACATAAATATCTTCTGGCATTTGCTGACATCTTCTCATAGTGGCTAGACCTTATTCTGGCCAAAATGGATTTGAAATATACTCTCTAGAATAAATCCTGCTCCTATTGAGTCTCCACAAACTTTGGCAAAGTCTCTTACACCCAAGAACTGTCCTGATACTTAAATTTCCCCTTTAAGAAAGAAAATGCATCTCAATTTCTTATCTGTGAAGATAAGTTCCAGTTTAACCCTCCCAGTAGATGTGACCTTACTTTATGCTTTGTGTGTTACATTGTTTTTCTTTTAGGTACAATTGCTGTAACACACACTCAGTGTCTTCAACAGTATAGTGTTTTCCCCTTAGTTGGCTGCACATTTGGATTCCCCTTGGAATTTTTCTTTTGTGTCTTGCCATATTCTCAATATAATACCATCAGTATTATGCTTAAAGTTTTCTTTCCCTCTCTTGTCTCCTTTTATTTTCCTTCCTTACTTTCTTCTTTCCTCTCTCCATCAGTTTCTCTCTATCTTTTTCTCATTGTCTCTCCTTCTGTCTCATTCTTCAAATGAGTCTCATATAGAATCTTAGAAAGAACTCATGCTGACCTTGAACTTGTATATATAGCTAAAAATAATTTTGAACTTCTGATGCCCTGGCCTTTACCTAGCAAGTACTAGGATTACAGGGCTGTGCCATTATGTCTGGCTGGTTGAAATTCCTTCCTTCCTTCCTTCCTTCCTTCCTTCCTTCCTTCCTTCCTTCCTTCC
>CAJQZJ010033120.1:1896391-1917830 GCA_907164525.1 Lophiomys imhausi | reverse complement strand
TCCTTCCTTCCTTCCTTCCTTCCTTCCTTCCTTCCTTCCTTCCTTCCCTCCCTCCCTCCCTCCCTCCCTCCCTCCTTCCTTCCTTCCTTCCTCCCTCCCTCCCTCTCCACTCCTCTCCTCTTCTCTCTCTCTCTCTCTCTCTCTCTCTCTGCCCAAGGGGGTCTCACCCTTAAAGTCAAAAGTTACAATGATGCCAGAGTGGAGGCCAGTGGCGCAGAGCAGAGGCCCAGGACCCAAAGGGGACACCAGCAATGCGGGGCAAAAACCAGGGGCCCAGAGCGGAGGCAAGGGGCATGGAGAAGAGCCAGCGTGGAGCCTGGCACTGAACAGAGGCCTGCATGGAGCCTGCCACAGAAGCAGGCACATGCCACTCAAATATTCAACTAGTAACTCTGAACCCCAGGCAGGGGTACTCAACAGACTCAGGAGCACCCAGCTTCCATGCTGGCATTCCATACAGAAGAAATACTAGGTCACCAAGACTTATCTCCAGCAGAGCAGGAGTCTTGGAGGCGCAAGCATATCTGGGCTTATCTAGAAAGGTGTTGGACATACAGTTGCGTCCACTGGATATATAATCATGTGGAAGAATATTGTACCCAGACAGGGCAGAGGGCTGCTCTTCCTGCACCGGTGCAGTGTCCTGAAGGTCTGATCACTGCAGGGCATTGGGAGGCAGCGCCAACTGCCAGATAGTATCTCCCAGCTTCCTGAGTGCCCAGCATTCACACATCACTCCAACACCCTAAAGAGGGCTGGTAGTGCCACTGAAATGGTAAGTTCAGAGTGGGTGAAAGGCCCGTGGTCAAATTATAAGGCTGTGGAACTACACTGAGTCCAAGCCCAGCAGACAGGTTATGGTGTTCATATTGGAGCAAGTGCACTTTGCCCCTTCTCGGCAGGATACCCTGTCTTAAGCCTGGGAGGACCACCACTACAGACCTGACCCACACATCAGACACATGAGTGGCAGAAGATCTGCAGCTCTAGCCTACAGTCTGTGATCCTCCGAGCCCCACCTACATCACTAGAAAGACTTGCTAGAAGTGAAGACACTACAGGCTGGAATAACTCATCCCACCAAATCCCCGGTCTGAGTCCTCAGTTGGGACACAATGGGAAGGGGTGAACTTCAGAGGACCCATAGAGACTCAGCCCCCATCTCAAACCCCACCTAGCTTGTGTTAAACTACAGAACACCAAGGTTATATGGACTCTACACTAAAGCTCCCTCCTTGGCACCAGGTCTAGAAGACATCAGGAACAATCAGCTTAGGGAAACCAGATTGCTAAAGGTCAGTGAAAGGAAAAAAAATAACTGACAAAAATCAGGGAAATATGACTCCAACAAATTTCCTCGAGGTTAACATAGCAAGCCCTGAACATCCCACCAGAGCTGAAACACATGAAAATGATGACAAATCTATACTTAGGAAATGATGGAATCTTTACAAGAAGAAATTAAATCCCTGAAAGAATTTAAAGAATTCTCAATTTTATAAATGAAAGCAATGGAAAAATACCATTAGAGACCTCCAAGCCAATGCAATACAATATAAATGGAAAAGAGACAAGGCAATGAAAGATTTGAAAGACTTGAAAGATTTGCAGACAAAGACAAGCAAATTAGAGCAGGAATCATTTAAAACAAACAAAATTGTTCAAGACTTGAAATTGGAAGTAGAAGCAATAAAGAAAACACAAGCAGAGACAATCCTGGAGGGAGAAAATTAAGGGAAGAGAACAGGAACTACAGACATGAATATCCAAAATAGCATACAAGAGATGGAAGACAGAATCTCAGGAGTGGAAGGTTCAATTGAAGAAATCAGTACAATAACCAAGAAAATGGGAAATCTAAAAAAGTTCTCACCCACAACATCTAAGAATTGAAGACTCAGTGAAAAGAGGGAACATAAGAATTATGGGCATAGAGGAAAGAAAACACTTCCTCACTCCAAGGTCCATGAAACATCAATAAAATCATAGAAGAAAATGTCCCAAACCTAAAGAAAGAGCTGCCTTTAAAATTTCAAGAGGCATACAAAACACCAAACAGATTAGACCAGAAAACAAACTCCTCTCGCCACATAATAATTGAAACTTCAAATGTACAGAACAAAGAAAGAATATTAAAAGCTGTAAGAGAAAAAGGTCAGGTAATGTATAATGGCAGACCCATCAGAATTATACCTGACTTCTCTGAAACTTTAAAATCCAGAAGGGCCTGGGCAGACATCCTACAAGCCCTAAAAGAACATAGGTGCCAGCCCAGACTACTATACCCAGCAAAATTCTATCAACATAGATGGAGAAAACAAGTTATTCCCTGACAAAACCAAATTTAAACAGTATCTACCCACAAATCCAGCCCTACAGAAGATCCTAGAAGGAAAATCCAACCCAGAGAAGATAACTACACCCAAGAAAACACAGGAAGCAAAAAACTCCACTGCAGCTAAACCAAAAGAAACACACAACCACCACCTACATCACAATAACAGGAATTAACAACCTTTGGTCATTAATATCCCTTAACATCAATGGACTCAACTCCCCAGTAAAAAGACACAGGCTTACAGAATGGATCCACAAACAAGACCCATAATTTTGGTGCATACAAGAAACACATCTCTCACAGTTATTTTCTGAGCTACTCAGAAATCAAGTTGCTAAGAGACAAGCAATATTTGCTTATCTAAATATAAGAGATAGATAGGGCATCTTCAAAAACCTCAAGAGATCTGCAGAATATGGAATTCAAAGATGTTTTCTTTTTTTTAATAATTTATTTTTTATTTCTTCAAGTTACATCTCGATCACAATCCCCTCTGTTTTCTTAACTTAAGATTTTTTGATATCGAAACATGTCAGCTCCTGACAGCACCCCCTATTCTACTCCAAGTAGAAGATGAGCATCGAAGAATCTCCAGTGGGAGATGATTGAATTGGTAGTAAGCTGTTCTCTTGGCAAGAAAAACCCCTTGCTTCAACTGTAGACAGACTTCTGTCCAAAAAGGACAAAACTTGGAAGCAGATAAGTCGACAACCTAGCTCTGCCAAGACAGGGTAGGTAAGTCCTTCATAATTCCTGCTCTACAGTCAATGTCTGTCAGAGAAATGGAGCCAAATGGCTGAAGATTGATGCTGTAATGTATGGAGAGAAAATGGGAACTGTCCAGGCAGCCACTGGTATGTCATTTTTTAGTTTCGGAAGCTGCAGGCCCTGCACTTCCTATATAATCAGATATATTTATCCCTCTCAAGTCTCTGGGGTGGTTGAAGAATAGATAGCTAGAGTCTCATAGTTAAATTTTGAGTTGTTTAGGAATCAAGAGGGTGTTCTGGATCTAAGAAGATATTTTTAAAATTATGAGGCAAGTTAGTATGAAAGCTGAGTTAGATAGTAGAATGTTAAAGTCAGGTGCCAAATACATATGGACTGGACATTGGGAATGTATGCTAAGCCATATAACTCTTATAATTGTGGCCTATTTATTTCTGTTGTTTTGTATTGTATTTATAGTTATAAGAAAAAGAACCATTTGTTGGACTGAAAGGGAGAGCTGTTGGGGGGAAAAAGAAATACCTTAAACTAAAAAAAAAAAGAAGAAGAAGGGAAGAGGATGGGGGGGTTGAGGGGGAGGAGGGTGGAAGGGTGGGACTGGAGGAAGGAGTAGGGAGGGGATTGTGATTGAGATGGAACTTGAAGAAATAAAAAATAAATTATTAAAAAAAAGAAACGGAGAAAAAGTGAAAAGGAATTAAATAAAAGCACAGAAAATATAGCTCAGGCATTCTGATGTACACATTCAATCCCAGCACTAAGAAGGCATAGGCTTGTAGATCTCTAAGTGTGAGCTATCAAATACAGAAAAGTGGTGAAGATGTAATTGAACAATGGGGCCATGTTTCAGGTTCATCAGGAAGCAGAACTTGGCAGCTTGAGCCTTGTGGTTCTGGCTTTAGAGTAAAAATAGGCCAAAGAGGTTTCAAAATCTCCCTCCATGCTTAAGGAAAGCTGCTGAGGCCAGGCATGTGTCAGGGGTGTCCCTACATGGAGGCCTATAAAGGTTATTTCATGAAGATGTGAGGGTGAAGCCTCAATTCTCCTAGAGACCTCAAGCTACCAGAGTTGGAGTTGGCAGAGTTGAAGATTACCTGCCTCAGAAATCTGCTAATGGGGAGTAGAAGCAGCTCAAGAGAGGGAAGTATGCTGTAGTCAACAAGGATGAAAGGAGTTGAAGATCTGAACAATGCTTTGGTATCAGAAATGAAGATTCAGAATTTGGAGTTTGTCCAGCTGTTTCTAGTATTGCTTTTGTACAGCATTTCCTCATTATACTCCCTTTCCTCCCTTTTGGAATGATAACATATATGTATATCCTGTTCCATTAAATGTTGGAATGGAAAAAAAAAAAAAGAAACACATCTCACTAACAAAGATAAATTCTACCTCAGGGTAAAGGGCTGGGAAAAGGTTTTTCGAGCAAACGGACCCAGGCAGCAAGCTGGAGTAGCCATCCTAATATCAAATAAAATAAATTTTCAACTGAAGTTTGTCGCATCCCCCTCGACCAGCAAGGATGACGCAACTCGCAAAAGCTCTTCTCCAGCAGTTTATTCAGGTCCCTTGAAAACAGTCTTCCGAATGCCCGGGCAGACCCAACCCACAGGCTAAATACTATACGAACAGCCAATCAAGTAAAGCCACGTAGTGCTATCTTATAGGCCCACGTATGTGGAAGCAAGCCAGATCAGCGGTCTTAGCCAAATATGGACTTGTTTACCACTGAGAGCGCTCACCGTTGGGCTGGTGCAAGGCGGAAACCGGCGCCATCTTTAAGGCACGACACATCGCAGCTCTCTACAAAGTTATTCAAAAAAGATAGAGAAGGGAACTACATCCTCGTTACAGGAAAAAATCATCAAGATGACATCTCAATACTGAATATCTATCTCCAAATACACAGGCACCCACATTTGTAAAGAAACTCTTATAAAGATTAAACCACATATCCTTTCCCACACATTACTACTGGGAGATTTCAACACCCCACTCACAACAATGGACAGGTCATGGAGACAGAAACCAAACAGAGAAATAATGAGTCTAACAGAGGTCATGAACCAAACGGACCTAACAATATCTACAGAATGTTTCACCCAAACACAAAAGAATACACCTTCTTCTCAGCACTGCACCGAACCTTCTCCAAAATCGACCATATAGTCGGACACAAAACAAGCATCAACAGATACATGAAAATTGAAATAACCCCTTGTATCTTATCTGAACTTTAAAATAACAGAATCTGGACTTCAACAACAGTAGTAAGAGAAAGTCTACACATTCATGCAAACTGAACAACTCTCTACTGAATGACTACTGGGTCACAAAAGAAATAAAGAAAGAAATCAAAGACTTCTTAAAATACAACAAAAATGAAGGCACAACATACCCAAACCTATGGGACACAATGAAAGCAGTGCTACAAGGAAAGTTCATAGCACTAAGTGCCTTCAAAAACAAAATTGTGACAGCTCATATTAGCAAATTAACAGCAGAACTGGAAGAACTGGGAAAAATAAAAAGAAGAAGCAAATACTCTCAAGAGGAGCAGAAGGCAGGAAATCCTCAAACTTAGGGCTGAAATTAACAACTTAGAAACAAAAAGAACAATACAAAGAATCAATGAAACCAAGAATTGTTTCTTTGAAAAAAATCAACAAAATAGACAAATCCTTAGCCAAATTAACTAAAAGGCAGAGGGAAAAAAAAACAACTCAACAAAATTAGAAATGAAAATGGAGAAATAACAGACATCGAGGATATCCAAAGAATCATTAGGTCTTAGTTCACAAATCTGTACTCCACAAAATTTGAAAACCTAAGTACAATGGATAATTTTCTTGATAGATTCCACCTATCAATGTTAAATTAAGACTAGATTAACAAATTAAACATTCCTATAACCCCTAAGGAAATAGAAACAGTCATTTAAAGTCTGCCAAACAAAAAAAGTCCAGGGCCAGATGGTTTCAACACAGAATGCTACCATACCCTCAAAGAAGAGCTTCGAATATCAATACTCTTCAAACACTTCCACAAAATAGAAACAGAAGGAACAATGCCAAAATCATTCTATGAGGCCAAGGTCACCCTGATAACTAAACCACACAAAGACCCAACAAAGAAAGAGAACTTCAGACCAATTTCCCACATGAACATAGATACAAAAATACTGAATAAAATTCTGGTAAAATGAATCCAAGAACACATCAAAAGTATCATACACCATGATCAAGTAGGCTTCATTCCAGGAATGCAGAGATGGTTCAACATAAGAAAATCCATCAATGTAACTCACCATATAAACAAGCTGAAAGGAAAAAAAAAAAACAAAAAACAAAAAACAAAACATGATCATCTCGCCAGATGCTGAAAAAGCATTTGAGAAAAATCTAACACCCCTTCATGCTAAAAGTCCTGGAGAGAATGGGCATACAAGGACCATACCTAGAAATAATAAAGGCAATATACAGCAAGCCAGTGGCCAAATGGAGAGAATCTTGAAGCATTTCCTCTAAACTCAGGGACAAGGCAAGGATGCCCACTCACCCCATATCTCTTCAACATAGTACTTGAAATTCTTGCTAGAGCAATAAGAAATCTAAAGGAGGTCAAAGGGATACAAATTGGAAACAAAGAAGTCAGATTATCCCTATTTGCAGATGATATGATAGTACACATAAATGACCACAAAAATTCCACCAGAGAACTCTTTCAGCTAATAAATACCTTCAGCAAGGTGGCTGGTTACAAAAGCAATTTTAAAAAATCAGAAGCCCTTATTTATACAATAATAATGGGCTGAGAAAAAAAAATTAGGGAAACAACACCTTTCCTAATAGCCACAAAAAAATATAAAAATGCCCGGGGGTAACTCTAATCAAACAAGTGAAAGACCTGTATGACAAGAACTTCAAGTCTTTGAAGAAAGAAATTGAAAAGGACATCAGAAAATGGAAAGATCTCCCATGCTCATGGATAGGTAGGATCAATATTATAAAAATGGCCATCCTACCAAAAGCAATATACAGATTCAACACAATTCCTATCAAAATACCTACACAATTCTTTATAGACCTGGAAAAAACAATTCTCAACTTCATATAGAAAACAAAAAACCCAGAATAGCAAAATCAATCCTGTACAATAATAAAAAAAAATCTGGAGGTATCACCATCCCAGATTTCAAGATATACTACAGAGCAATAGTAATAAAAAGAGCATGGTACTGGTATAGAAACAGACCACTTGATCAATGGAATCAAAATGAACACCCAGAAATGAACCCACACATCTATGGTCACTTAATTTTTGGCAGAGAAGCCAAAACCAAAACCGTACAATGGAAAAAGGACAGCATCTTCAACAAATGGTTCTGGTCTAACTGGATGTCTACATATAAAAGAGTGAAATTAGACCCATACTTATCACCTTGCACAAAACTTAAGTCCAAGTGGATCAAAGATCTTAACATGAAGCCTGACACCCTAAATCTAATAGAAGAGAAAGTGGGAAAATCCGGGAACTCATTGGCACAGGGGTCATCTTCTTGAACAGAACACCAATAGTTCAGGATCTAAGACCAACAACCAATAAATGGGACCTCATGAAACTGAAAAGCTTCTGTAAGGCAAAAGACACTGTCATTCAAACAAAATGGCAACCTACACACTGGGGAAAGCTCTTTATCAACCTCAGTTCTGACACAGGACTAATATCCATAATTTATAAAGAACTCAAGAAACTAAACACCAAGAAATGAAATAATCCAATCAAAAAAAATGGAAAACAGAGCTAAACTATGTATTCACAAAGTAGGAATCTCTAATGGCAGTGACATTTGAAGAAATGCTCACATCCTTAATCATCAGAGAAATGCAACTCAAGACAACTCTGAGATTCCATCTCACACCTCTCAGAATGGCTAAGATCAAAAACTCAAATGACAGCACATGCTGGCGAGGGTGTGAAGCAAAGAGAACACTCCTCTATTCCTGGTGGGAGTGCAAACTTGTACAACCACCCTGGAAATCAGTCTGGTGATACCTTAGAAAACTTGGAATAGCCCTATGTCAAGACCCAGTCATACCACTTCTGGGTATCCACCCAAATGATTCCTCACCAAACCACAAGGACATAACCTCATCTATGTTCATAGCAGCCTTATTTGTAGTAGATAGAAACTGCAAACATCCCAGATGTCCCTCAACTGGCAAATGGATAAAAAGAAAAAAAAAACAACAAAAAAACTATGGTACATTTACGCAATGGAATACTACTCAGCTATCAGAAATCATGCATTCTGCAGTCAAATGGATGGAACTAGAAAAGCTCATCCCAAGTGAGCTAACCCAGACTCAGAAAGATGCACATGGCATCTACTAAGTTATAATTGGATTTTAGCCATATAGTACTGGATAACTATGCTACAACCAACACACCACAAGGATCAGGAACATAGACTTTGTTACCTATTAATGGGATAATTTTCCCTAGCGGTGCTACCATGTAGTTCCCCAGTGCAAGAGGAGGCTCTTAGCACTCATATGACTGTTGAACTGAGAGGGGCTGATATGTGGGGTCACTCCACATTGGAGGAGTGGGATGGGTGGGAGAGAGTGGAAGAGTGGAACTTGGAGGGGTGGAAAGAGGGCACTATGATGGAGATGTAACTTGAAGTAATAAATAAACATTAAAAAAATTTGCAATGATGAGTACAGATGTCTTTCAATACCAGAGGGCCTTGATATTTTGTCAATTGTCAAAAGCGCAATGGCTAACCAGCATCATTATTAATTTGGTATGTTATGTACATACCTGACACCAGGTAATTCATTCTCCTGTTTTCTAAGACTTGCAAACCCAATTTAGACCTCTGCCAGATTCTGCTAAGGTTTTGGTAAGGGAAACAGGGAGTCCTTGCCAGAAATGGAGGCTATCCAGAGTTAGTTAGGCTATGGTCTTTGAAAATCAACCAAAGCCACCACCAGGCCAAACTTGAAGAGATAATTTGTGGCCATAGAAGGATGAGTTTTAGAAGGACATTTTGTTATATTATAGGATTGTAAGTTGAAGCTTGAGAGAAGGAAGGAAGAAGTGCTTTAAAGGAGGAGAGTGTTCTTGGAAATACTTTATGAACAACAGTCCCCATTGTGGAGTTAATAGTTTTACTCAATAAAGGTATGGAAAGGATGAGCTGTTTCTCCTGTTGACCCTTCCATGGAGTGTCCAGGAGCTTCTCAGGTGTAGTCATGTCTTCATGTGTAGTTTTCAGGCAAATGCACTCATACAGGGTAAGAGAGATACTCAGACCTCCATTCCAGCATCCTTGGCCTCATATAGGGGAGAGAGATTACCAAGACCTCCAATTTAACATCCCTAGCATCATATAGGACAAGAGAGATATCCATACATCATCCTCTCTAGCATCCCTGGAATTTGGCCAGGATAGAAGCAAAGACACTCTGGCTTAAACACTCATGGCATCTCTGTCCTTTGGCCAGGAAAGAATTGTTGACTGAGCCATGGATGTTTATGGCTTTAGCCAAGGAAGAACTGCTCACTTTCAGGGTTCATACCCTAAAACTGCCTGGTGGGTTTTTGTCTCTTGTTTTCATCAGTTTCAATGTGTAGCTCAGGATGGCCTTGAGCTCCTGATCCTCCTAAAGGATGGGTTTATAGGAGCAGATCACAGTGTTCAGCACACTGTAAGTTTTAATGGTTTATTAGCATTGCGATTCTCAGTCATCTTTAGGGGAAAGATTCCTCCTATTTTTGCTGCTAATCTTGGGATTGGGCATAACTATATGGGGCTTTATTATAGGCTTTATTGCCTATGAGGTTTAATGTTTTCAGTAATGACAACTTTTACTCCTACTCCCTAGGATCTCATTAAATGATGAACTCTGGACTCTAAGCGCTGTCCGGCTCAGGTTCTTCTGAGAAAAGGTAGATAAAGACAGATGGTTCCCCAGACAGTCTGAATCTGCATCCCTGTTCAACACTGAGCAGCTTCAGCAACGGCCATCACCGTCCTCTGTCGCGTCCCCCTCGACCAGCAAGGATGACGCAACTCACAAAAGCTCTTCTCCAGCAGTTTATTCAGGTCCCTTGAAAACAGTCTTCCGAATGCCCGGGCAGACCCAACCCACAGGCTAAATACTAAATGAACAGCCAATCAAGTAAAGCCAAGTGGTGCTATCTTAGAGGCCCACGTATGCGGAAGCAAGCCAGATCAGCGGTCTTAGCCAAATATGGACTTGTTTATCATCGACAGCGCTCACCGTCGGGCTGGTGGAAGGCGGAAACCGGCGCCATCTTTAGGGCGTGGCACATTGCAACTCTCTACAGTTCCCCCTTTTTTATTTTTTCTAAAGTAGATAAAAAGTCCCTGGAAAGGCTTCGTAATCCCTCTATCTGGGGATCTCACGGTGGGCCTGAGCCTGTAGGAGGGCGGTGCTCAAACTCTTACCCGTCTCTGGGTCAGCCTCCCCACTCGGGACTGCTCTGTTTTAGGTGGCTGAGACTTACCCGTCTACTCCAGTAGCCAGGCTCAGATCCACCCGAGTGGAGTTGATGTGGACAATTGTCGCTCTCAGCTCTCTCATCAAATTTTCAAATTCAGCCGACCAATCCTGTAAGAGGAACTTTGACAATTGTCTAGACAAATTAGCAGCCTTTGTAAAATTTTAATACTGCACGGAAGTAACACACAAACCTTGCATTTTCCACTCACACCCCAATTGTGCTAGTTGCCAAAGAGAATCAATCTGTTCTTGTATTAAATCTATGCATTGATTAACTATCATAAGACCTCCTTTGAGATGAGAATACATAGAGGTCTGAGTATCCAATGCCTGTGCCACAGTGGCTGAGATGTTATTCAGGGCATTGGCAGTCTGTATAGAACTAGACAAGGCAATAGCTGAGGCAGTAGCTCCCACAGCAGCAATAGTGATAGCAGTAACAATAGCTGCAGTGATGCCAAAATCTCTTTTAAACCTGAATAGCATCATGGTTTTAGGGGCCTCTACAGGAACTGGTACATTTCGAGGCATTCTAGTCACCACAGCCACAGGAAAGGCTGTGGCATTCCAGCATAGGGCATAAAAACATGTGCCCGGACTGCATACTAACTTTTCTTCACCCAAGGATGCACTCCCATTACTTACAATCCACAGAAAAGGAGGCCAGAGACATACTGGCGAGGCTGAAAAGTTCTTGTTGCGGTAAGAATGAAACAAAGAATTCCAAGTACCAGAGCCACTACCGCTAGAAAAATCCAATTTGGTAGCGGACCCTAGGGAAAAATTACCTCTTTGATAAATTCCTCCCCCAAGCATAATGACAGGTCCCAAGTCCATGCAACTTCCATTTACTCCACACAAAAGCCACAAATCAAAAGGATTGGTGGCAGTCTGCTGAGGATCCCTAGTAGATATATCAAGCATTCCTGTACAAGACTTAATCACTATATTACTAATCATGGGGCTAAAGAAAAAAATAATCTTGTTGAACCCAAACTGCTCTGTGCTCCTGACATCCAGTCCAGGGAAAAGGTCCTTCCTCTCCTGTGGATCCTCTACAAAAAGGTGCCCAGCGTGGCTGTCTGGGGGGGTCCCGGTCAGAGACTTGTGTGGGCCACCATCCTTCAAGACGAGAACCATTGCCTGAAAACAAACCACCACTCCTACCCCCAAACCTCAGTTGTGGTAAAAAATCTGCTGACTGCTGAGACAATTTAATGCATTTTGTATCATCTGACCTATTGAAGCTCATTAAAAAGCACAGACTACCCTTCAAGCTGACATTTCTATTACCCTCTATAGGGCTTTTCTGATCATCAAAGGGAAGGTAGGGTAAGCCTAGGCTTCTATTACTGCTAAATAAGCGTGGAAACACAGTTGCATCATGTCTGACCGGCATCGGCTTTGGGAATATCGACAGGATCCCCCATCTCAGCTTGGTCATTCCTGACATACTCACTGCTACTAACACCAGGATCCTTAGGAAGGTCTTCATGACGAATCTTCCTCACAAGGCGTTCAGGCACCCACACTGGATCTTGTTGATCCTGAGGAAAAACACAAACAGACCCTCTCGCCCATGTTAGCACGGGGTCAGGCCCCCGCCAAGAGCCTGTCAAAATGTCCTTCCACTTCACCATGCTTTTAGGTGAACCATGGGAATCCTGATGTCTGTCCGCTGCTGAGCGGCCTTGAGCATCCAAATTGAAAAAATTTAAAGTAAATAAGGCTAAAGACATTCTCTCCTTGGGGGTACGGCCTTGGCCTATTCCCCCTTTTTGTTTTTGCAAGCATTCTTTCAAGGTGCGATGAGCACACTCCACAATTCCTTGTCCTTGAGGATTGTATGGTAATCCGTGATTAAGCTGTACCTCCATCTGATTACAGAAGGAGACAAAGGACTGTGCCGTATAGGCTGGTCCATTACCCGTTTTCAGCTGCTGTGGTTTTCCCCATGCAGCCCAGGCTTCTAAGCATTGTCCTATGACATTGCGAGCCTTTTCTCCACTCATAGGTGTAGCATGTATGATACCTGAGCAGGTATCCACAGATACATGAATATATTTTAAGGTTCCAAATTCTGAAATGTGGGTAACGTCCATTTGCCAGATTTTGAGTGACATCAACCCTCTAGGGTTCACTCCCACACTGGGAGGATGATGATGAATCACACACTGAGGACAGTCCAAAACTACTTGTCTAGCATCTGCTCTAGACAAATGGAATTTCTGCTGTAGAGTTTTTGCATTTACATGAAATAATTGGTGAAACTGTCTGGCTTGGTCCAGGAATGAGCTCCAAAAAATGTATTCCATCCTGGTCCATTGATCAACTTTATCATTACCCTCACTGAATGGTCCAGGTAATCCTGTATGTGCTCTGATATGTTGAATATAAAAACACCTTTTTCTCTGCCAGATTAAAACTTGTAACTCTTGTAATAAGGCACATACAGTACTACTATTCTTAATAGGACCTGCTAATTCTAACACTTTCACTGCGTTGACCACATAAACTGAATCTGAAATCAAATTGAATGCAAATTGACATTTTTTAAACACCTCAATTACTATTTTCAACTCTACTATTTGGGGGGAGCCCGGTTGAAATTGACATAACACGGGCTCTTGTCTTTCTATCAAATAGGCTCCACAGCCTGTCTTTGAGCCATCAGTAAACACATTTGTTGACCCTTGAAGTGGTACTGCTGAAGTAACCTTAGGGAATATCACTGGGTGCTTTTTAAAAAATGATAGCAATGGATGTTTAGGATAATGGTTATCAATCACTCCTTCAAAGCTACATTGCAATATTGCCCAATCATCTACAGTGCCACACAAAATCTTAATTTGATGACTGGAATAGGGCACTATTATACTGGCAGGAGCAACTCCAAAAGACTGCAAGCATTGTTGGATACCATTCAAGGCTAAAGCAGCAAGTGCAGTGGGATAATGTTCTATTCTGTTCTTGCTTGTGTCCACATCCCCGGGCAGAAAGATCTCCCTACTTTCAGGGACTGAACTGGCTGATCTATCTGAGTGGCTTCTGGATATGGAGGAGGAGTCGAAGGCGCCATGGCAACGGCTTTGTTTACACCAGCTGCCGCCAGCGTGGCTGAAGGCGCTGTAACAACGAATCCACCCACTCCGACTGCCGCTGACGTGTCAGGCGCCATGGCAACAGCTCCTCCCACACCGACTGCCGCCTGCGTGTCCTTCTCTTTTACCTTTTTCTTTTCCTTTTTTCTACTAACAGTCCTCTCCAACTGTTCTATTAGAGCGTGTAGCTCTCCTTCAGAATCTGTGCTCTCTGAGTCCTCCAAATCTCTAAAATCTCTAAAATCTCTAAGATCGGGATAGAGAGGAACTTTCTTTTTGCCTCCCTTTTCACTGTCTGCCTGCTCAAATCTTTCGCCTTTGTTACTTTCCTTTTCACTGTCTACCTGCTCAGATCTCTCCCCTTGTAGCAGTTCCAAGGCTGATTCTCCCTCTTTGATCACGTTACAACACCTCTGATCTTCTAAACAACTCCTCACCATTTTCCAAATCGGTCTTACTCCATGCTTCAGAGTTCCTTGCTCCCAAGCAAAATCCAAGTCCCTGCCTAATTTGTCCCAGCAGGATACCGTAAGATTCCCGGACACCGCAAACCACGGAGCCACAGAATCACATTCATTTAAAAATCTTTTTAAGGTAGACTTCTTAATCTTCAAATTCCTAGCTAAAAGTAGCTCCTGAAGAGCCAGAAAAATTGGGTGCGACTCAGACAATCCCATGTTTAAAATTTTTATTTTCGGTTCGCTGCTTCCCCGCGAAACTTTACCTTTTGTTCGCTATTTTCCGCGAAACTTTACCTTTTGTTCGCTATTTCTGTGAAACTTTACCATTTGTTCACTATCTCTGTGAAACTTTATTGTCCTGATTTATCCCAGGAACTTACCAACGCGTTTCCCCTGACTGCAGGAGTTCTGAGTCTTTTCTGGGTCCCCGTACGGGCCACCACTTTGTCGCGTCCCCCCTTGTCCAGCAAGGAATGACGCAACTCACAAAAGCTCTTCTCCAGCAGTTTATTCAGGTCCCTTGAAAACAGTCTTCCGAATAATGGGGCAGACCCAACCCACAGGCTAAATACTAAATGAACAGCCAGTCAAGTAAAGCCAAGTGGTGCTATCTTAGAGGTCTACGTATGCGGAAGCAAGCCAGATCAGCGGTCTTTGCTAAATATGAACTTATTATCATAGAGAGCGCTCACCATCGGGCTGGTGGAAGGCGGAGACCAGCGCCATCTTTAGGGCGCGGCACTTCGCAGCTCTCTACAGGACTACATTGGATAATAGGCATAAGCATGCTCGTAAATTCCTTAGAAGTAGGTTTTAATTTAATTTTATTGGTAAAAAGAATTAACATAGTCTCAAAATTGTTCTTATTCTTTGTGGTTTTATCTAGACTGTGTAGAAGTCAAAGCTAAAATGTCTACATTTTTCTGTTTCAAAAACAGCTTCTTGGTTTTCCATTAAATTTGAGCTGTCTAATAATAATATTATTATTCTCATTATTGTTACTTTTTTGAGGCAGGATTTTATTTAGACCAGAATAGCCTGAATTTTCTATGTAGCTTAGGATCACATTGAACTCCTGATGCTCTTGCTGCCACCTCCTTGAGCTGCATCACCACACCATCACACTTGATATGACTCAGTTTATTTTCTTACGAAAAATTATTCGTTCCTACTTTCAAGAATGTCTTTATGGAAAGACATGAGTCAGACAAACCACCAAGTATGAAATTGAGATATAATACTGTAGGTATGGAAATGCATGTTCACTGTAAAGGTGACAGGGGAAGGGGATATTTTTAGGTGGGAAAGAATTTTATATGGTAGGTTAGTATTGTTCTAAAATAATGATTTGTTCCAAGATGGAAGCTAACAGTTTCGTATAAAACTATAAGTCTAAATCAGCACACGCAGTTCCCGGGAACACAACCCTGAGATCAGCCAGCTCCATCACCGGTCTGGAGAGGAGCTCTGGCTAGAGATCTAGTCCAGGAGCGGATCCAGCCCACGGCTCCAGCCACAGACCAGCAGCCCCGCCCGTCTGCCTGATATCCAGCCTGCACTCGAGCCCACCACAAGAGCAAAGGTAAGTGAGATTATTTTTTTCCGGAGTTTCCAACATGGTGGCACAGCGTGCACTGTAGCAGAGAGGTAGAGACCTAACCCAGTCACAGCAAAGCAATTAGGAGCCAAGACTGAATGCAAACAGAGCCAGCAACAGTGTGCTCTCCACAAATACTGGGGCGGGTGTGTCACTCACCCTAGCACCCAAGCATCTGAGGCAGTCCGCAACAGGCGCACTGAGGCCAGCATCTGTTGTGGGTGGAGCTCCCTGCCTGCATAGTCAGCATAGCTGGGGAGCCAGAATGACTGGGTCAGTGAGAGGAGAACACAGACCCAACCACAACTCTACCTGCCTTTCTGAGGAGACCTGTCAGCTCCGAGGTTCTCAGAGGCTAGCCTCTCCCCACTCCAATCCCCTCTATATTGGTCCAATTGGGTCACAAGCAGTTGAGGAGAGCAGCAGCCACCCTCCTCTCCGAGAGCCAGTCAGTCTATTACAGGAACCTGCCCGCCATCTGGAGGTAAACACCAGGATCTCAGGATCAGCCAAGCCCCAGGGCAGGGAGTTTTCCTGAGCACCAAGGTCAGGTAACAAAAGAAACAAACAGATAACACCTGGGTCCATCTGATGACAAAAGGTCAGCGCAAGAACATGGTAAAAAAAAAACCAAAACAATAGGATGTCTCCAGATCCTAGCAATAATGCTACAGACAACTCTGGACAGCTGAACCCAATTGAAGCAAAGGAAAATGACCTTAATCCTACGCTTATACTAATAATAGAAGGCCTAAGGGAGGAAATCAAATACCTCAGAGAGCAACAACAAAGTACTGCAAAGGAGGTGATGGAAATGAATAAAGCGCTTAAAGGAATGGAAGACCTGAAAAGGGAAGTTGAAGCAATGAAGAAAATCCAATCTGAGACATCCATAGAACTGGAAAACCTTAAGAAAAGAATCGGAACTACAGACACTAGCATCACCAACAGAATACAAGAGATGGAAGAAAGAATTTCAGGCTCAGAGGATAAAATTGAAGAAATGGATACATCTGTCAAAGAAAATGTCAAATCTAAAAAAGTCCTGACACAAAACCTTCAGGAAATCAAGGACACAATGAAAAGACGGAATCTCAGAATAATAGGAATAGAAGAAAGAGAAGAGTCCCACCTCCATGGACCAGAAAATATCTT
Source organism: Lophiomys imhausi (assembly GCA_907164525.1). Taxonomy (NCBI): domain Eukaryota; kingdom Metazoa; phylum Chordata; class Mammalia; order Rodentia; family Muridae; genus Lophiomys; species Lophiomys imhausi. The sequence goes on along the minus strand of CAJQZJ010033120.1, from coordinate 1,900,917 downwards.
CAACAAAATCATTGAAGAGAATTTCCCAAATCTAAAAAAAAGAGATACCTATAACTGTACAAGAAGCTTACAGAACCCCAAACAGATTAGACCAGAAAAGAAAATCTTCCCTCCACATAATAATCAAAACACTAAATGTACAGAACAAAGAAAGAATTTTAAAAGCTGCTAGGGAAAAGGGTCAAGTAACATATAATGGCAAACCTATCAGAATCACACCTGACTTTTCTTCAGAGACTCTAAAAGCCAGAAGGGCCTGGACAGACATCTTGCAGACCCTAAAAAACCACAAATGCCAGGCCAGACTACTATTCCCTGCAAAATTGTCAATCAACATAGATGGAGAAAACAAGATATTCCATGACAAAGCTAAATTCAAACAATATCTATACACAAATCCAGCTCTACAGAAGATGTTAGAAGGAAAACTTCAACCCAAAGAGGTTAACTACACACAAGAAAGCACAGGAAGCAAATAGCATGCCTGCAGCAAAAACAAAAGGAAAGAAGCTCATTCACACACTATTTCTACCAACATCAAGATGGCAGGAAGTAACAATCACTGGTCATTAATATCTCTCAACATCAATGGACTCAATTCCCCAATAAAAAGGCACAGGCTAGCAGAATGGATGCGAAAACAGAATCCCGCATTCTGCTGCTTACAAGAAACACACCTCAGCAAAAAAGATAGACATTATCTCCAAGTAAAGGGCTGGAAAAAGATATACCAAGCAAATGGACCCAAGAAAACAGCTGGAGTAGCAATTCTAGTATGCAACAAATTGGATTTTAAACCAACATTAATCAAAAGAGATGAGGAAGGACACTATATACTCATCAAAGGAAAAATCCACCAAGATGAAATTTCAATACTAAACATCTATGCCCCAAATGTAAGACCACCCACATTCATTAAAGAAACACTACTGAAGCTCAAATCCCACATTGAACCTCACACATTAATAGTGGGAGACTTCAACACACCACTCTCACCACTGGACAGATCAACAATGCAGAAACCAAACAGAGAAATAATGAACCTCACAGATGTCATGAATCAAATGGACCTAATTGATATCTACAGAACATTTCACCCCAAAACAAAAGAATACACTTTCTTCTCGGCACCCCATGGAACCTCCAAAATCAACCATATAGTCGGTCACAAAGCAAGCCTCAACAGATACAGGAAAATTGAAATCACTCCTTGTAACTTATCAGACCATCATGGAATAAAGCTAGGCTTCAACAGTAACAAAAACAACAGAGTGCTTGCAAAAACATGGAAACTGAACAACTCTCTCCTCAATGACCTCTGGGTCAGGGAAGAAATAAAAAAAGAAATTAAAGTCTTCTTAGAACTCAATGAAAATGAAGGCACAACATACCCAAACTTATGGGACACATTGAAAGCAGTGCTAAGAGGAAAGTTTATAGCTCTAAGTGCCTTCAAAAAGAAACTGGAGAATTCCTATACTAGCCACCTAAAAGCACACCTGAAAGAGCTAGAACAAAAAGAAGCAAACACTCCCAAGAGGAGCAGACGAGAGGAAATTATCAAACTCAGGGCTGAAATCAACAACTTAGAAACAAAAAGAACAATACAAAGAATCGACAAAACCAAGAGCTGGTTCTTTGAGAAAATCAACAAAATAGACAAGCCCTTAGCTAAACTAACTAAAAGGCAGAGGGAAAATACCCAAATCAACAAAATCAGAAATGAAAAGGGGGAAATAACAACAGACATTGAGGAAATCTAAAGAATCGTTAGGTCCTACTTCAAAAACTTTTACTCCACAAAATTGGAAAATCTAAATGAAATGGACAATTTTCTTGATAGATTCCACCTACCAAGGTTAAATCAAGAACAGGTAAACAAATTAAACAGTCCTATAACCCTTAAGGAAATAGAAGAAGTCATTAGAAGTCTTCCAAACAAAAAAAGCCCAGGCCCAGATGGTTTCAGCACAGAATTCTACCAGACATTCAAAGAAGAGCTAACACCAATATTCTTCAAACTCTTCCACAACATAGAAACAGAAGGAATACTGCCAAACACATTCTATGAGGCCACAGTTACCCTGATACCTAAACCTCACAAAGACCCAATGGAGAAAGAAAATTTCAAACAAATTTCCCTTATGAACATGAATGCAAAGATACTTAATAAAATCCTTGCAAACCGGATCCAAGATCACATCAAAAGTATCATACACCATGATCAAGTAGGCTTCACCCCAGGGATGCAGGGGTGGTTCAACATTAGAAAATCAATCAATGTAATCCACCACATAAACAAGCTGAAAGAAAAGAACCATATGATCATCTCATTGGATGCTGAAAAAGCTTTTGACAAAATACAGCACCCTTTCATGATAAAAGTCTTAGAGAGATCAGGCATACAAGGACCATACTTAAAAATAATAAAAGCAATTTACAGCAAGCCAATAGCCAACATCAAACTAAATGGAGAGAAACTAAAAGCATTTCCTCTAAAATCAGGGACAAGGCAAGGCTGCCCATTCTCTCCATATCTCTTCAACATAGTACTTGAAGTTTTAGCTAGAGCAATAAGACAACTAAAAGAGATCAAGGGGATACAAATTGGAAAGGAAGAAGTCAAAGTATCCCTATTTGCAGATGATATGATAGTATACATCAGTGACCCCAAAAATTCCACCAGAGAACTTCTACAGCTGATAAACTCCTTCAGCAAGGTGGCCGGATACAAAATCAATTAAAAAAAATCAGTAGCCCTTCTTTACACAAAAGATAAATGGGCTGAGAAAGAAATAAGGGATTCAACACCCTTCACAATAGCCACAAATAATATAAAATACCTGGGGGTAACTCTAACCAAGCAAGTGAAAGACCTGTATGATAAGAAATTAAAGACCCTGAAGAAAGAAATTGAAGAAGATATCAGGAGATGGAAAGATCTCCCTTGTTCATGGATAGGTAGGATCAACATAATAAAAATGGCAATCTTACCAAAAGCAATATACAAATTCAACGCAATTCCTATCCAAATACCAACTCAATTTTTTATAGATCTGGAAAAAACAATTCTCAACTTCATATGGAATAACAAAATACCCAGAATAGCTAAATCAATCATGTACAATAACAGAACATCTGGAGGTATCACCATACCGGATTTCAAGCTGTACTACAGGGCAATAGCAATAAAAGCAGCATGGTACTGGTATAGAAACAGACCAGTTGACCAATGGAATCGAATTGAAGACCCAGAAATAAACCCACACACCTATGGTCACTTAATTTTTGATAAAGAAGCCAAAAACATACAATGGAAAAAGGAAAGCATCTTCAATAAATGGTGCTGGTCTAACTGGATGTCAACATGTAGAAGAATGCAAATAGATCCATACTTATCACCCTGTACAAAACTTAAGTGTAAGTGGATCAAGGACCTCAACATAAATCCAGACACACTAACATTAATAGAAGAGAAAGTGGGGAAAAGCCTTGAAATCATTGGCACTGGTAGCAACTTCCTGAATAGAACACCAATAGCTCAGGCACTAAAACAAACAATCAATAAATGGGACCTTATAAAATTGAAAAGCTTCTGTAAGGCAAAGGACACTGTCCTTAGAACAAAACGGCAGCCTACAGAGTGGGAAAGGATCTTCACCAACCCAACATCTGACAGAGGGCTAATATCCAAAATATATAAAGAACTGAAGAAATTAAACACCAAAAAATCAAATAACCCCATCAATAAATGGGGTACAGAGCTAAACCGAGAATTCACAGAAGAGGAATCTCTAAAGGCTGAGAGGCATTTGAGGAAATGTTCAACATCTTTGGTTATCAGGGAAATGCAACTTAAAACAACTCTGAGATTCCATCTCACACCTGTCAGAATGGCTAAGATCAAAAACTCAAATGATAGCACATGCTGGCGAGGATGTGGAGAAAGGGGAACACTCCCCCATTGCTGGTGGGACTGCAAACTTGTGCAACCACTTTGGAAATCAATCTGGAGATATCTTAGAAAATTGGGAATAAATCTACCTCAAGACCCAGTCATACCCCTCTTGGGCATATATCCAAAAGATTTGAAACGAAACCACAAGGACATTGCCTCAACAATGTTCATAGCAGCTTTATTTGTAATAGCCAGAAACTGGAAACAACCCAGATGTCCATCAACTGAAGAATGGATAAAAAAACTGTGGTACATTTACACAATGGAATACTACACAGCTATCAGAAATGAGGAAATCATGCAATTCAAAACCAAATGGATGGAACTAGAAAAGCTCATCCTAAGTGAGCTGACGCAGTCCCAGAAAGATAAACATGGTATGTATTCCCTTACAAATGGATATTAACCATACATCAGAGGATAACTATCCTACAACCCACACACCCAAATAGATAGGAACCTAGCATATCTATCCTAGGAAAAATTCTACCCACCAGTGAGTCATGGAATCTGCTGCAGGTTAGTGGAACCCCACACCCTAGATGGTGTGCCTTATCAAGCTCCAGTA
>CAJQZJ010033120.1:1853247-1866391 GCA_907164525.1 Lophiomys imhausi | reverse complement strand
TAATGGTTATCAATCACTCCTTCAAAGCTACATTGCAATATTGCCCAATCATCTACAGTGCCACACAAAATCTTAATTTGATGACTGGAATAGGGCACTATTATACGGGCAGGAGCAACTCCAAAAGACTGCAAGCATTGTTGGATACCATTTAAGGCTAAAGCAGCAACTGCAGTGGGATAATGTTCTATGGATTTTTTTGGAGAAATCTTTGAATAGGTCCATAATAATGGTCCATCCTGCCATAACAACCCTGTAGGTTGACCATAGGTGGCAAATATGCACAATGCAATGGGCTGTCCTTCCTGCCATCTCTTTAGGAAGGCACTCTGTAACCTTTCTTCCACTTTACATAAAGCTTTTCTTGCTTCTTCTGTTAATTGCCTATGAGAATTAAGTGCTGAGTCACCTTTCAAAATATCATATAGGGGTCTTATTTCATAATTTGGTAGCTTCAAATAGCCTCTTACCCAATTGATATCTCCTAACAACCTTTGAAAATCATTTAAAGTCTTTAAATTATCTTTTCTTATCTCAATCTTTTGAGGTATTATCTTTTCAGGTCCAACCTTCGCTCCTAAATAATCAACCACATTTTCCTTTTGAACCTTATCAGGAGCAATAAACAACCTTTTCTTTTTTAATAATTGAACTAATTCTTCATAGGCCCGATCTAACATTTGTTCACTCTTAGCTGCCAGTAAGATATCATCCATATAATGAACACATCTCAAATCTGGAAAATTCTTTCTCAAGGGAGCAATGGCTTCCCCCACATACAGTTGGCACATAGTGGGGCTGTTTGCCATGCCCTGGGGTAATACTACCCATTCAAACCGCTGATCAGGTTCCTCATGGTTACAGGATGGAACAGTAAATGCAAATCTCTCACTATCTTTGGCACACAAAGGGATGGAGAAAAAACAATCTCTTATATCTATAACTATAATGGGCCATGAGGCTGGCAAAGACGATAAAAGTGGCAAGCCGCGTTGCACTGGGCCCATGATCTGCATTTGTTGATTTATGGCACGCAGGTCATGCAACAATCTCCATTTTCCAGATTTCTTTTTAATGACAAAAATAGGTGTATTCCAGGGAGATACGGATGGTTTTATATGCTTTAAAGACATCTGTTCATCCACCAACTCTTTGGCTGCATTCAATTTTACAGAGGAAAGCGGCCACTGAGGAACCCATACTGGATCCTCCGTCTTCCAAGTTATGGGAATGCCCTCCTCAGTGGCCCCTAGGAAAAACCCAGGCCCTGCCTCTTTTGTCTTTGCTGCATAGATATGGGACTCTTCCGCCCCTGCAAATATTTTCCTATTCCAAAGCCTGGAGCATATCCCATATCTTGCATCATACGTTGGGCTGAATCAGAATAGTCATTACTCAATTTAAATCCCATATCCTTTAAAAGGTCTCTTCCCCATGCGGAGATAGGGAGCTCAAGTACACATGGTTGCATTTCTCCTGAGTGGTTTTCTTGCTCCTGCCACTGTAATAATCTTGCACTCATATCTGGAATCTTAGCATAACCCAGGCCTTGAAGTGTTTGAGAAGAGGCTTGTACGGGCCAACCTGAAGGCCAGCCTTTCTTTGCTATAATACTCCTATCTGCCCCAGTATAAAAGGCTCAGGATCTTTTTACCATCAACTTTTAACTCCAAGACGGGGAGTTGGTCCAAATCCAAGGAGAGAAAAGTCAGATCCGTGCCCGTGTACCCAAAACCATCTTTTCCTCTCTCACGATCATTTGCCACATAGCGATCATACAAACGTGGCAACATGATCAACTGAGCAATTCTATCTCCAGGAGAGATAGCTGTTATACCACGGGGGGAGGCTACCATGATCTTAACCACTCCTGTATAATCTGGATCTATAACTCCAGGATGGACAATAAGTCCTCTCAAGGCTGATGATGACCTCCCTAACAGCAAACCAACTGTACCAGGTTCAAGGGGTCCTTTAAAATCTGTTTCAATTAACTGGACCCCCATTTGGGGCGTTAATACGAGTCTGGTGGTGGAGCAGTGGTCCAATCCTGCTGAGCCTGTAGTGGCTCTCCGCGGTCTCTCGGATGGCAGAGGGCTGGTCATCTCTCTTGATTCTGTTCTTTGTCCTGATTCTCTACTGCCCCATATATTTGCGGGCCCTGAGGTCGTGGGCCCCGCTGTCCATTTTTTGGACGAGCGCCACCATAACCTTGAGTTAAAGGCTGGCCATGGATGTCTATCACTGAACGGCATTCATTAGCCAAATGGTTCCCTTTTTTACATTTTCGGCATAACCCCGGCTCCCTGGGGCGTTGTACACTTCCTGTACTTTCTGTACTCCTTCCTCTGGGGAACTGTCTTTTAAAGTGTCCCATCTTGCCACACTTAAAACAAACTCCTGAACTTCCTCCACCTTTTCTGGCCAACTGTATTACTGCGGCAGCAAGACCAGCATTAGTTAACGGCCCTCCAAGTTCTCTACACACTTTCATCCAGGCTTCTAGGCCTTTGTTCTTGTAAGGGGTGATAGCGGCTCTACACTCTTTGGTACATTGCTCATAGACCAACTGTTTTATTAGTGGCAAGGCAGCATCCGGGTCACCAAAAATCTTCCCTGCCGCTTCCACCATTCGTGCCACAAAGTCTGAAAAGGGCTCCATGGGGCCCTGTAGAATCTTAGTTAAGTTCCCACTCACCTCCCCTTTATTAGGAAGAGATCTCCAAGCCTTGATAGCTATCTTGTTTATTTGCTCATAAATCTGAATAGGATATCCTATCTGCTGGTTGGCAAATCTCCCCTGCCCAAGAAGCATATCTCTATCCCAGGCTGGATTTCCATCTCTCTGATTAATGGCTCCTTGCTCAGTGGCATACTCAATCAAGAAAGCTTTCCAGTCTAAGTATTGCCCTGGACTTAAGCAGGCGCGGACCAGGCCACTCCAGTCACTCGGAGTCATACAATGTCTGCTTAATGCTTCCACTTGAGCCATTGTAAAAGAAGCAGTAGTACCATAGGTATGAACCGACTCTGCAAGGGATTTAACCACCTTAAAATCAAGCGGTTCCTCGTACCTGTTCCCTTGTGGGTCTTGATATACCGGATAGGCAAACTGTAATTCTGTTCTTACTTGTGTCCACATCCCCGGGCAAAAAGATCTCCCTACTTTCAGGGACTGAACAGGCTGATCTATCTGAGTGGCTTCTGGATATGGAGGAGGAGTTGAAGGCGCCGTGGCAACGGCTTTACTTACACCAGCCGCCGCCAGCGTGGCTGAAGGCGCTGCAGCAACGGCTTCACCCACACCGACTGCCGCCGATGTGTCCTTCTCTTTTACCCTTTTCTTTTCCTTTTTTCTAATAACAGTCCTCTCCAACTGTTCTATTAGAGCGTGTAGCTCTCCTTCAGAATCCGTGCTCTCTGAGTCCTCAAAATCTCTAAAATCTCTAAAATCTCTAAGATCGGGATAGAGAGGAACTTTCTTTATGCCTCCCTTTTCACTGTCTGCCTGCTCAAATCTTTCGCCTTTTTTACTTTCCTATTCACTGTCTACCTGCTCAGATATTTCCCCTTGCAGCAGTTCCAAGGCTGATTCTCCCTCTTTGATTGCATTACAACATCTCTGATCTTCTAAACAACTCCTCACCATTTTCCAAATCGGTCTTACTCCATGCTTCAGAGTCCCTTGCTCCCAAGCAAAATCCGAGTCCCTGCCTAATTTGTCCCAGCAGGATACCGTAAGATTCCCGGACACCGCAAACCACGGAGCCACGGAATCACATTCATTCAAAAATCTTTCTAGGGTAGACTTCTTAATCTTCAAATTCCTAGCTAAAAGTAGCTCCTGAAGAGCCGGAAAAATTGGATGTGACTCAGACAATCCCATGTTTAAAAATTTACTTTCGGTTCGCAGCTTCCCCGCGAAAGTTTACTTTTTGTTCGCTATCCCCGCGAAACTTTACCGTATGTTCACTATCTCCGCGAATCTTTACCGTATGTTCGCTATCTCTGGGAAACTTTATTGTCCCAAATTATCCCAGGAACTTACCAGTGCTGCCCCTGACTGCAGGAGTTCTGAGTCTTTTTTGGGTTCCCCGTACGGGCCACCACTTGTCGCGTCCCCCTCGACCAGCAAGGATGACGCAACTCACAAATGCTCTTCTCCAGCAGTTTATTCAGGTCCCTTGAAAACAGTCTTCTGAATGCCCGGGCAGACCCAACCCACAGGCTAAATACTAAATGAACAGCCAATCAAGTAAAGCCAAGTGGTGCTATCTTAGAGGCTCACATATGCGGAAGCAAGCCAGATCAGCGATCTTAGCCAAATATGGACTTGTTTACCACCGAGAGCGCTCACCGTCGGGCTGGTGGAAGGCGGAAACCGGCGCCATCTTTGGGGCGCGGCACATCGCAGCTCTCTACAGTCCTCAAGATTAAAGGATGGAAGTCTCAGAGGAAAAACTGAGACAGGACAGAAAGAGAAGGAGAATTACGGGGACTTGAAAAGGGAAACGTGTTTTAACTAGGAGATGTTGACAAGCAAGACTAGGAAGCTGTCAGAGCCACAACACACTCTGACACCCTTGTAAATATCTATGAACAGCAGTTTTTGATTACTATTGAGCACACGTTTTTTTTCCAGAAAGAGTCTCATTTAACCCAGGCTAGCCTTAAGCTTACTATGTAGCAAAAGATGACTTTGAACTTCTGTTTCTCCTTTCTTTTACTGGGAAGTGCTAGGATTACAGGCATGTGCCACTGTGCCTTGTCTACTCAGTATTGGAGGCTGAGCCCAGGTCTTACTGTACACATGGGAAGCACCTTGCCAATGGAAGGAAGCATACTCTCAGCTCTTTGGACCATGCTCAAAGAGGAGCTGCACAAAGAAAAAGGTTTCCTGAAGAAACAAAACCACATAGCATGGAAGAAATGCAGCGAGCAATAAATGTAAATGAGGATAAATCGTGGTTTCTCCTCAATAAACTCCAGATTTGCTTATAAAAAATAAATATATAATAAGGAAAATAGAAAAAAGTATCAAAAATTATTATTCCTCTTGGACCTTGACCTCTCTCTCTCTCTCTCTCTCTCTCTGTGAGTTTGTGTGTGTGGTATGTGCATGTGTGGTGTATGTGGAATGTGTGGTATGTGTGAGTGAGTGTGTGTGTGTGTGTGTGTGTGTGTGTGCACATAGATATACATATTGTGTGTACTCCAGTGTCCACAGAAGCCAGGGAAAGGTATCTGCTGGAGTTAGAATCACAAGTCGGGTGAGCTAACTAGAACAATTTTGTTTATCTAAAAGGATGTGAAACTCTTGGGTGTGGCAGTTTTGAAATCAGTAATGACACCAGTTGCCTTTCTGTCACTGTGATAAAACACTCTTCCCTAAAGCAACTTGACGGGGGAGGGGGGGGGAGAGTTTATTTCACCTTACAGTCACACGCCAACACTGAGAGAAGCCAGGGCAGGAACTCAGCAGGAACTTGAAACATAAATGATAGATGAATGCTGCTTGATGACCTATTCACAGGCTCTTACTTAGCTAACTGTTTTATATAGCCCAGGACCACATATGCTCAGGGAATGGTGCCACCCACAGTGGGCTGGATTTTCTATATTCGTTAAGGGACAATCTACCCCAAGATATGCTCAAAGGGCAATGTGATCTGAACAGTCCCTCAATTGAGATTCCCTTCTCAGGTGACTCTAAGCTGTGTCAAGATGACAGTCAAAACTAACTAGAACAGTAACATAGTACATAAATATTTATATAGAACTTTAATTTTCTTACTGGGGTTAAGATGAGATTACTTTACTCATTTGCTTACAAACCATGTCTCCGCTTTGTGGAATCAACACATATCTAGTTATCTGCAGTTTTATTAACAGTAACATTTTTACTTGGGAAGAACTTATCCTATAAGAAGAGCTCCAAGAAGAGAAATAGGACACAGGAAATAATTCCTTTCCTTTGGTATATTTTTCCTTTATAACATCTCCACAAATCGCTCTTGTGTGGAGTATAGTGCTGTACATCTCTCCATCCCTACTCCTGGTGGTGATACCTTTTGAGCAATATCACATCGTTTACATCTTCAACATTCACTAATTTTTCTCTGGGTCACATAATTAATCTGAAAAAGTAACCTAATATTATCATAAGATGAGCAAGAAGTTCTTTCCTACAAGTTTAGAAGCAGAGAGTAAAGAGATCATGGAATGCAGAACCTGTGAAACACCTGGCACTCTACTCCCTGGGAAGAGAGGTAGCATGCTGGGAACTGAGCCTGCCCTGAGAAGAGGAACTGAATGCCATCTGCACTCGGCAGGTGCACCTGGAAGACTTTTGACTGCCAAGATTATGCTAAGGGCATCATGAGAAAAATTATGAGTATCTGAAAGAAAATTTGTAGCCACTCACCATGCATATTAAAAACACTGTAATACTGTAATTCATAAAGAATTCTCATGACAGAGATAAATAAAACTGATCATTTGAACACTAATATTGAAGTTTTGTACAGGGCCACAGAGATTGGCACTGACTATACCCATTTGTCAGAAACAAGGAAACGATGCATTTTGCAACCAAATGGATGGAACTAGAAAAGTTCATCCTGAGTGAGTTAACCCACACCCAGAAAGATAAACATGGTATGTATTCACTTATGAATGGATTTTAGCCATATAGTACAGGATAACCATTCTACAATCAACAGACCCAAAGGAACAGGAACCTAGCATAACTGTCCTAGGAGAAATTCACCCAGCAGAGGATCAAAACGGATGCTGAGACACACATTCAAACATTAGGTGGAGTTCTCAAGTCCTATATAAGAGAAGGAGGAGGAATAGAGAGACCCAGATGGGACAAGAACAACACATGAAGATCAACAGAACCAATCAACCTAGGCCCCTAGAGGCTTACAGAGACTGAAACACTAACCAAAAGAAAAAGAAAAAAGCTTAGACTAGACTTTGACCCCCCCCTCCCATACAAATATAGATGATAGGCAACTTGGTCTTCATATAGATCCTTTAGCAAGTTGCGGGGGTGGGGAGAGGGAGGAGAGACAATCTCAGTGATGGAATCTGTTGCCTGTTAGTGGGACACGTTATCCCAACTGAACTTCCATGTTGGGCCCCAGAGCAAGAGTAAGCTCTTAGCTCTCATGTTACTGATGAGAGGGTTGATATATAGAGACTCCCCTCACCCGAGGAGAAGGATAGGAGGGAGAGGGGGAAGAGGGTGGGAGGATGGGACTGGGAGGGGGAAAGAAGGGGCTGGGATGGATATAATTTGAATTAATAAATATATGTTAAAAACCTGCCAAAATGAACACTTTCTAAAGTAAGTATACATATATATTATTTTGTCACTGTGATTTTGATATATCATACCAAGAATTAGTAAGTTAACATGTGCAAGTCTGCCTTGTAACTATATGCAGATTTAAAAGCTTCTAAATTTTAGAGGTTGTTGCTGTATTAAAATCATTTTCTCATTAAAGATCAAAGACTATACTTGTATTTTAAATCTCTCTCCAAAATTATAATGCTTTGAGTATAGCAACAGTTCCCAGGTGATGGCCACAGACATTGAAATTATATGTATGTCACAAATATGACAAAACTATCCTTGTTTAACAATATGGTTTTCAAAGGTCAAGTGATAAGGGGGGGGGTGTATTTTACCTATATATGGCCAAAGCTTTTGAATGCAAAGTTTTTATCTTTACCTTTTATCATCTCTCTTACTACACATTGACTAACACAGATATGATACATTTATTCATAAAAATAAGTCTCTCCCAACACACACACACAAAGATGAGGAAAGTAACACAGATGCATTGGGTACCAGCATTTGATCCTCAGGTTGCCCACACCACAGTATGTGGAAGATTCTGGATTCAAGGATATGGGATCAAGTTCTGGTCTACTGCACTTACAGAGATATGTCTCTATTAATCTCAGTTAAATAGTACAGAAAAAACATATCTTTTCATATGTGAGCTTAGAAATTCAAATTTTTCTGATGAAAGAAAAAAATTTTATATAAAAAAGAAGTTGTAAACATAATATTCTCTTTCATATGAACAATATGTGTGGGACATTTACAGGGATTTATCTTTATTACATTATATTTTGGGGTAAAATTTAGTATTTCTTAATAAAGTTAATTTTGGAAAGTTCTGGATTTTTGAAATATGATTTCTTGGATGAGAACAACTGTTATGAATAGTTATTCCTGAATATCTTTGAACATATTTTCATTTAATTCAAGTTGGCTTAAAGTGATTGTATTAGAAGACTTTTTACTCAGAAAGACCTTGTGCTAGTGACTGGAAACAAACAAACAAACAAAATACAAAAGAATGCAGAAAATAAAAGGTGAGACACACACACCTATCATTTTACCAAGCTAAGAAGAGTTTTCTGTATGCAGCTTTTTTGATCACATGTTGTTTTGAAGTTCCTTGCATTAGTAGTAGCAAGAAGAGGTAGATGTATTTTCTTTTATTTTCCTTGCATGTTCTTTGATAAGTTGCTTGTTAAAAACACTTTTATATCACGTTGACCACTTGACTATATTGGCATAAAGCAATGCAGAATGTCCTATATTGAATGTAGGGTCTGTAGTGAGGATTCTGTTTTCATTCCTGTTTTTAGAGCCACCCCTTTTCTTTCTTTATTTTTAATGTTTATTTATTACTTCAAGTTACATCTCCATCACAGTATCCTCCCTCCATCCCTCCAGGCCCCACCCTTCCACCCTCTCTCCCTTCTCCCAGAACTCATAATTCCTTTTTTAATAATTAGGCCACAATTATGAAAATTATAAGGTATAACATACTTTCCCAATGTCCAGTTCATACATCTTTGACAGTTGATATTAATATTCTATTATCTATCTCCATGAGTTTAAAGTTCTATACCTAACTCAGTTTCCATCCTAACATGCATTACGAACTTAAAAACATCTTATTAGACCTATAATATCTTTTTAATTCCTAAACAACTTAAAATTTAACTGTGAGACTATAACTATCTTGTCTTCAACCACATCAGAGACCTGAGAAGGATAAATATATCTTATTATACAGGAAGTGCAGAGTCAGCAGCTTCCAAAACTAAGAAATGACAGACAACTGGCTGCCTGGACAGTCCCAAATTTCTCTCAATACATTAGAGCTTCTACAAAATCTTGGCACAGTATCTCTGACAGACATTGATTGTAGAGCAGGAATTATGAAGGACTTCCCTACCCTGTCTTGGCAGAGCTAGGCTGTCGACTTACCTGCTTCCAAGTTTTGTCCTTTTCAGACAGCATTCTGTCTACAGTTGAAGCAAGGGATTTTTCTTGCCCAGTGACAAGTCTGCTACTAACGAACCATCTCCAAATGGAGATTCTTCAATGCTCATTCTCTGCTTAGAGTAAAATAGGTGGTGCTGTCAGGAGCTGACATGCCTCAATATCAAAAACTCTTAAGAAAACCTCTGTGAATGCCATATTCTACAGATCTCTTGAGGTTTATGAAGACTACTTATCTATCTCTGTATATTTGGATAAGCAAATGTTGCTTGTCTCTTAGCAACTTGATTTCTCATTAACTTAGAAAACATCTGTGATAAACTATGCTAGTATCTAACAAAATGACTTGTTTGAATGACTATTAGCATGCATCTCTTAATTATCCTAAACAGTTTGTGACATTCGCTATCAATGGGTTACAACTTCACATTGCATTTTTAAGCATTACCTGATACAAAATTAAGGTTAACCCTTTTTAACATATTGTACCCTTTTCTTTCTTAATTAGTTTTGTGAACTTCTTACTTTGTTCATTCTTTACATTGCATTTTATATTTTTCCTTAACAACTTTCTCCATTACAGTTTATTTCATTCATTCAATTTTAGGGGGATTAATGAAAATGTATATATTTTCTTATAACTTAACCCATTAATTAATCTTTAACCCATATTTTACTCTAATTAATAAATAAATGACTGCAAGCTTACCTCTAACCACAGTTCTATCTGCAATCCTTATGTCTATGAAAAAGATAGAGAAAGCATATCTTTAATACATTAATTGTGGAAGACTGACCTTTTCTACCAAAGTTGTGCTGATGTATTCTACAAAACATATAGATTCCAATCTTGTGGTGCAAATACACCACAGAAATATATACATTTGTTCAAAATTCCATGAAGAACGATTTTTTTTTAAAGAATTCTTTTTGAATAATCATGAAAAGAGAAATCACCTTATGGTCTAGAAAGTGTAGAAGAGATAAAATAATTAATAAAGAAGAAAATGCTACAAAGAAAATACTACATAAAGTCAGATTACACTATTACTAGGTACAACAATAGAAATGTATCATGCAGATGTTTTGAGTGAAAGAAACTGGAACAAAAATATGTATCATTTCATTTATTTAACATTTTAAAATATTCAAAGATAATCTGTAATAATAACAACAGTGGATCTCTTTTGCATTATTATTTCCTTTTTGTTAAAATAAAGATTATCTCTGGGCTTGGTGGCAGATGCTTTTAGTCCCAGCACCTGGGAGGCAGAGTTAGGCAGATCTCTGTGAGTTTAAAGGCTATCTCTTCTAGGCCAGCCAGGACTTCATAATGAGCCCAGCCTTAAAAATAAACAAAAAATACCTACTTCTATTTTTTTACTTTAAAAATAAGTTTATTTAATAAGATATTCAGCTATAATTTATCTCTACTTAAAGATATACTAACCACTTGTCTGTTAATTTCTTTTTAAATTAAAAAATGCAAAGTTTCTACAAGTGTTCATTACTTTAAAAAATAGTGGGATATTTCATAAAAGTGGCAATTACACAGGCTTTCATTTTCTCTAGTGTTTTTCATCTTTCTGATGCTTTATATATTTTTTGAAAATGTGTATATGTGTGCCTATCTATGTGTGAGTTTGTGCACCTGAGAACAGTGCCCACAGAGACTAGGAATGTCAGATCCCCATGCAGTTAGAGTTACAAGCCGTTGCAAGCCACCTAGCATGGGTGCTAGGAACCAAAGTCTAGGCCTCTAGAAGAGCAACAGGTGCTCTTAATTGTTGAACCATCTTTCTAACATTGGCTATGGAGCTGGAAGGGTTAAATAAAAAAATTAATTTAGGACTGTGGAGTTGGCTCACTGGTTTTGAGCAGTTGGTATAAAAGCATGATTGTGTCATTTGAGTTAAAATTTCCAACCACCTGCATTAAAAAATAAACGACAAAAACAAACAAACAAAACAAAAACTAGGCATAACCATGTGTCTATAATACCAGCACTGTGAGGACAAAGACAGGAGGATAGCTGGGGTTGGCTCCAGACTCAACTAAAGATCCTGTCTCAATAGATGAAGGCAGAGAGTGGTATGTAAGAGGAGTTAGACTAATATAAATTAGATTTAGAAAATATCTAGGGGTTTTGGATACAGTCTCTTAATCTGGGGCATGACGATCAACTGGCTGTGGGCAATTAGTTTATCAGTTTATGGACTAAACAAGGATGAAGCCAGGTGAAACAAAGAGAGTTTCTATGAACTAAAAAAAAGGTTGAAGCCGGGTGAAACAAGGAGAGACTCTTTGGACTAAGAACAAGGTTTATGGTCTGGCATTGTTTTCAGCTGCTAAGTGGGCAGACCCCAGATTAAGCTGAAGCCAGGTGGAATAAAGAGAGATTGTATTTAAGGACAAGTGGATGGAGCCTGGGAAGGGGGGCGGGGCATGCTAGAGAGCTCTGATGTTAGAGAGTCCTCATGCTAGATCTCCCTGAGGCTGAAAGAAGCTGGTGAGCAGAGAAAGCCTCAGCAAAACAGCCAAAGGCCCAGGACTAAACCCTGTGGCTCAGTTTTGACCTAGAGGCATTTTGAATCTGCAAGTTAATTAATTAATGTAGTTATTGGTAAGTATAAACTGTAAGATTAGGCTGGCTAAGCAGCTGGCGGCTTGGCAGAGGAGTAGGCGACCTGGCCCGCGTGCCTTAACCAGTTGTCTAACTTATCCTGGAGAAAGAGCCCTGGAACCAAGGGTGGCCTACATCACCTGTAACTTAAACTCTGTTAATTAATACAAATTGTTATATTAGGTCAGTAGAATTACCAGCAGCTTGGTGGCAGCTTCACCTGGGCCCCAGAGGAGTCCGATAGTCTGGAATTCCAACAGCCTGGGACTGCTTGGTCTGAGGGCCTATAAGCTGCTGCAGTCTTTTCCCCAATAATTAAACACACCAATACCTTTTAATGTTTTAATGCTTAGCCCTTAGCTGGCAGACTCTCAATTAGCTACTCTAAGTTAACCCAGATCGTCTAATCCCAAACCACCATGTGCCTGCAATTACCTTCCAGCATTCTCCAGACGCCTGTCTCCTTCTGTGTCTCCCGGCAGAAAGAGCGAGAATCTCTGTGTGTGCCCAGGGTTCCTGTTCTAATCTCAGGAAGTCACACCTTCCTATACTCTTTCTTCCCAGCTAATTGACCATAAGTGACTTTATTAACCAATCAAAAGAATTCCTCAGAAGGGGTGGTAACCAGATCTCAGCATTGAATTCAACCTATCAGAAGCAATGATATTAGACCTTCCCTCAACAGGGTTTGACCCATCCAAACAGTGGCCTGAATGGAACTGTGGCCAGCCTCAAAAATTGAGGCAGAGTGGCAGAGTTCCTTATACAAAGGGAATAAGTTGGCTTACAGATGGCTGAGGTCTCCCAGAGAAAAGAAAGCCTCGAGCCTTATTTAAGGTGAAGACACCATAGCCAATTTACCCTAATGGTTCTATGTCTGAGATATTCTGGAAGAAAGACTGCTAACTGCACTAAAGTGGCTACTCCTGAAGTGTTCCTGACGACTGATGACCTGCCCCAGAGGCTGTATCCTTCTATAAGGTTAAGAAAATAGTTGTTAAAGTTAACAATAGGTTTAGTGGTTAGGTCATAGTCATTCATAGGGTTAGTAGTTATGTGTTTATAAGTGAACATAGTTATCAATAAATACATATTGAATAATTAAAAAGGTTTGGTTTCAGTGCTGGAGCAGGATGCTCAGCCTTCTAAGGCCTACACACACACACACACACACACACACACACACACACACACACACACAC
>CAJQZJ010033120.1:1814716-1852216 GCA_907164525.1 Lophiomys imhausi | reverse complement strand
CAGCAAGCAAAATGTATGTATATACTGAAGACTTGAACCTTAGGTTCAGCCTATATAAGAAGGCCTTATTTTCCTTTGTGAAGGACCTTCATATAATACAAAGTTATATTTCTACATAAATCCTTTTTATTTGTTTTTGTTTTTTGAGACAGAGTGTCTCTGTCTAATAGCACTGACTGTCCTGGAACTCACTTTGTAGACTGTCCTCAAAATCACAAAGATCTGCCTATTTCGGCCTCACAAATGTTGGAATTAAAGGCATGTGCTACCATGCCAGGCAGATAATCCTTATAATAACACCAAATCTCTCTCTCTCTCTCTCTCTCTCTCTCTCTAAATAACATACTTCATTCAATGTTTCTAGGAATTTCAAATGAGATGGACCATAGTTCAGTTCCAAGTTTCTAAATTAATTCTAGCCCTATGGTGGTTACTGTTGGTGGACACCTAGCTGAGACTGAAATCACCATAGAAATAAATCTTTTGGCAAGTCTGTGGGAGTTGATAGATTGAGTTAAATTGAAGATGGGGAAATACAATCTCAATTAAAATACCTTTCCAGGAGGGGGCCAAGATGGCGGCGGCCTACACTGATGCATTTTGAACGCAGGAAAAAAGAGCCATAAAAAACACAGAGTTAGTGGGCACTGTGCAAAAACCAGAGGGGATAGACCCCCCAGGAACATTCACAGTTCCCAAGGGACTGTTAAAAGTCCCAGGGTAAGGCTCTCCCCCCATCTCTTGCAGACACGGAAGCCACTAAACCCGGGATTCGGGAACTCCCATTTGGAGAGGCTCTTGGTAAGATCGACCCCAACTCACAGCAGGCAGAATCAGAGGCCACTTGGCGATCGATCACTAGCCTACTGGGCTCCCCACACCTCAGGAAGAACTTATAGCCACTTAAGAAACTTTGTGGGATAGTGGAAGTCTTAGCAAGGAAGAAACAGGGCACTCGGCGGGTGGTGGGAAGCCGCTCGAGACGCGGAGGTTCCGAGAGAGCGGGAAGCCACCGGTGGGCAAAGTAATCAGGGTGGGAAGTAGGCTCAGCCGGGCAGGAGGGGCCGAATCCCCACACACTCACGACAGCGCAGCTGGGAAGGGAGCCCGGCGTGGGCAGGGCCAAATCCCTGCGAGCCCATGGCAGGACAACTGGGGAGGGAGCCAGGCGCGGGTGGGGCCAGGGATCCGCGCACCCATGGCTGAGCAGCTGGGGCGAGAGGCCCACTCAGACGCCCGGAGGATCTGGTGCTCGGTGCACCCACGGCCAAGCAGTTAGGGAGGGAGACCCACGGCTGGGCAGACAGGGAAGGAATCAGGCACAGGGGTCAGGCCTGTGGCGAGAAGCCTAGTGAGAAACCAGAAATCAGGGGACCATACCTGTATTCTGGAAAACCCAGACATATTAGGTGTGGAGCCAGACCCTGTCAGCCTCCGTGACGACAAACAAAGCCCACAGAATCTGTGCCTGGGCAAACAGGTCCATACCATCAGAACCATTACAGGCTGATAACACAGATGCAACATAGAGAAGTCTGAATTGGGAGCAGTGAAACAATCCCGGTCCATTACTCACAACCTGGGAATAGGCTGCACCAGCTCACAGTGCTTCAGACGATTAAAACCACAGTGACCCTGAAAAACCCCTGTAAGCAACAACAGATAGCCAAGTAACTCGTCCCCTGCACCAAAGCATCCACTGTGGATCCAAGCACAGAAAACGACAAGAACAGACAGCTAAACACACACACATGGCCAAAGGTCCAAGAAAAAATAGAAATCAAGGAAATATGACTCCAACAAAGCAGAATTATCCTAGCTCATCCAATTCGGATGACCACACACCAACAGAAACACATGAAAATGTTGACAATTCTGCATTATGGAAAGTGATAGAGTCCCTTCAAGAAGAACTTAAATCTATGAAGGAATTCAAAGAAGCCACAATTCTACAAGTCAAAGCAAGGAACAACACCATTAAAGAGCTCCAAGCCAAGGTGACAAAGCTTGAACAGGACAAGGACAAAGCAATGAAAGATTTTCATACAAAAACAAGCAAGCTGGAGAAGGAAATGTACAATACAAACAAAACCATACAAGACATGAAAATAGAAATAGAAACAATAAAGAAAACACAGTCAGAGTTAAAAGAGGAAGTGGAGAATCAAGGGATGAGAACAGGAACTACGGATGTGAGTATCAAAAATAGGATGCAAGAGATGGAAGACAGGATCTCAGGCATGGAAGATTTGATGGAAGAAATCAGTACAACATCCAAAGAAAATGAGAAGGCTAAAAAATCTCTCACCCAGAACATCCAAGAAATCAAGGACTCAATGAAAAGACGGAACTTAAGAATTATAGGTATAGAGGAAAGAGAGGACTCCCAACTCCAAGGTCCAGGAAATATCTTCAACAAAATCATAGAGGAAAACTTCCCAAACCTGAAAAAAGAGATGCCAATAAAAATCCAAGAGGCTTAAAGAACACCAAACAGATTAGACCAGAAAAAAACTCCTCTCGCCACATAATAATTGAAACCCCAAATGTACAGAACAAAGAAAGAATATTAAAAGCTGTAAGAGAAAAAGGTCAAGTCACATACAATGGCAGACCCATCAGAATTACACCTGACTTCTCCTCAGAAACTTTAAAAGCTAGAAGGGCCTGGACAGATATACTACAAGTCCTGAGAGATCATAGGTGCCCAGCCAGACTACTTTACCCAGCAAAACTCTCTATCAACATAGATGGAGAAAACAAGATATTCCATGACAAAATCAAATATAAACAATATCTCCCCACAAACCCAGCCCTACAGAGAATCCTAGAAGGAAAATCCCAACCCAGAGAAGAAACTCCACCCACGAAAACAAAGGGAATAGAAAACCCCTCAGCAACTAAACCAAAAGAGGCACAGGACCACCACCTATATCAAACTAATGGGAAATAACAACCCCAGGTCACTAATATCCATCACCATCAGTGGAATCAACTCCACAATAAAAAGACACAGGTTTACAGAGTGGATCCGCAAGCAAGACCCTTCCTTGTGCAGTATACAAGAGACACATCTAACTACCAAAGATAGACACTGCCTCAGAGTAAAGGGCTGGGAAAAGGTTTTCCATGCAAATGGACCCAGGAAGTAAGCTGGAGTAGCCATCCTAATATCAAACAAAACAGACTTCCAACTGAAGTTAATGAAGAAAGACAAAGAAGGGCACTATATACTCATTAAAGGGAATATTCATCAAGAGGGAATCTCAATACTGAACATCTATGCCCCAAATACAAAGGTACCTACTTTCGTAAAAGAAACACTTCTAAAACTTAAAGAGCACGTCGATCACAACACATTAGTAGTGGGAGACTTCAACACCCCACTCACAACAATGGACAGATCATCAAGACAGAAGACAAACAGAGAAATATTGAGTCTAACATAGATCATGAAATAAATGGACCTAACAGATATCTACAGAACGTTTCACCCAAACACAAAGGAATACACCTTTTTCTCAGCACCCTACGAACCTTCTCCAAAATCGAACACATAGTTGGCCACAAAGTTAGTCTCAATAGATACAAGAA
Source organism: Lophiomys imhausi (assembly GCA_907164525.1). Lineage (NCBI taxonomy): Eukaryota > Metazoa > Chordata > Mammalia > Rodentia > Muridae > Lophiomys > Lophiomys imhausi. Next base: position 1,848,622 of record CAJQZJ010033120.1, on the reverse strand, counting down.
AATTGAAATAACACCTTGTATCTTATCAGACCACCACGGAATAAAGCTGGTCTTCAACAGCAAAAGAATCAACAGAAAGCCTACACACACATGGAAATTAAACAGCTCCTTACTGGATGACCACTGGGTCAGGGAAGAAATAAAGAAGGAAATCAAAGACTTCTTAAAATCCAATGACAATGAAGACACAACATACCCAAACCGATGGGATACATTGAAAGCTGTGCTACGAGGAAAGTTCATAGCACTAAGTGCTTTCAAAAAGAAAATTGTGACAGCTCATATTAGTGAACTAACAGCTAAGCTGGGTGAATTGGAAAAAAAAAAAAAGAAACAAACACTCCCAAGAAGAGCAGAAGTCAGGAAATCATCAAACTTATGGCTGAAATCAACAACTTAGAATCAAAAAGAACTATACAAAGAATCAATGAAACCAAGAGTTGGTTCTTTCAGAAAATCAACAAAATAGACAGACCCCTAGCCAAATTAACTAAAAGGCAAAGGGAAAGAACCCAAATCAACAAAATCAGAAATGAAAAGGGAGAAATAACAACAGACATTGAGGAGATCCAGAAAATATTCGGGCATTACTTTCAAAATCTATATTCCACTAAATTTGAAAACCTAAGCGAAATGGACAATTTCCTCGATAAATTCCACCTACCAAAACTAAATCAAAATCAGATTAACAGCTTAAACAGCCCAATAACACCCAAGGAAATAGAAACAGTCATTAATAATCTCCCAACCAAAAAAAGCCCAGGGCTAGATGGCTTTAATACAGAATTCTACTGGACCTTCAAAAAGGAACTAACACCATTACTTTTCAAACTCTTCCACCACATAGAAACAGAAAGAACACTGCCAAACTCATTCTATGAGGCCACTGTCATTCTGATTCCTAAACCACACAAAGACCCAACAAAGAAAGAGAACTTCAGACCAATCTCCCTCATGAACATAGATGCAAAAATACTTAATAAAATACCAGCAAACCGAATTCAAGAACACATCAAAAGTATCATACACCATGATCAAGTAGGCTTCATCCCAGGAATGCAGGGATGGTTCAACATAGAAAGTCTATCAATGTAATTCACCATATAAACAAGATGAAAGAAAAATGTCACATGATAATCTCACTAGATGCAGAAAAAGCATTTGATAAAATCCATCACCCCTTCATGCTAAAAGTTCTGGAGAGAACGGGCATACAAGGACCATACCTAGAAATAATAAAGGCATACAGCAAGCCAGTGGCCAACATCAAATTAAATGGAGAGAAGCTTGAAGCATTTCCTCTAAACTCAGGGACAAGACAAGGATGTCCACTTTCACCATATCTCTTCAATATTGTACTTGAAGTCCTTGCTAGAGCAATAAGACAACTAAAGGACATCAAAGGGATAAAAATTGGAAATGAAGAAGTCAACTTATCCCTATTCGCAGATGATATGATAGTATACATAAGCGACCCCAAAAACTCCACCAAAGAACTCTTACAGCTGATAAACAACTTCAGCAAGGTGGCTGGATACAAAAGTAACTCAAAAAAATCAGAAGCCCTTCTTTATACAACAAACAAATATACCGAGAAAGAAATAAGGGAAACAACCCCCTTCAGAATAGCCACAAACAACATACAATATCTGGGGGTAACTCTAACCAAGCATGTGAAGGACCTATACAACAAGAAATTCAAGCCCCTGAAGAAAGAAATGGAAGAGGCCTTTAGAAGATGGAAAGATCTCCCATGCTCATGGATAGGTAAGATCAACATAATAAAAATGGCTATCCTACCAAAAGCAATATATAGATTTAATGCAATTCCTATCAAAATACCAACACAATTCTTTATAAACCTGGAAAAAGCTATTCTCAACTTCATATGGAACAACAAAAAGCCCAGAATAGCTAAATCAATCCTGTACAATGAAAAAACATCTGGAGGTATCACCATCCCAGATTTCAAGCTGTACTACAGAGCAACAGTAATAAAAACAGCATGGTACTGGTATAGAAACAGACCAGTGGATCAATGGAATCGAATTGAAGTCCCAAACATGGACTCACACACCTATGGCCAACTAATCTTTGACAAAGAAGCCAAAACCACACAATGGGAGAAGGACAGCATCTTCAACAAATGGTGCTGGTCCAACTGGATGTCCACTTGCAAAAGAATGAAATTAGACCCATACCTATCCCCTTGTACAAAACTTAAATCCAAGTGGATCAAAGACCTTAACATAAAGCCGGCCACACTAAATATAGTATTAGAAAAATTCGGAGAAACCCTCAAACTCATTGGCACAGGTGACCACTTCCTGAACAGAACACCAACAGCTCAGGACCTGAGATCAACAATCAATAAATGGGACCCCATGAAACTGAAAAGCTTCTGTAAGGCAAAGGACACTGTCATTCGAACAAAATGGCAACCAACAGACTGGGAGAAAATCTTCACCAACTCCACATCTGATAGAGGGCTATTATCTAAAATCTACAATTAACTCAAGAAACTAAATGCCAAGAAACCAAATAATCCAATCAAAAAATGGGAGATGGAGCTAAATAGAGAATTCACAAAGGAGGAATCCCTAAGGGCTGAGAGACACCTGAAGAAATGTTCAACATCCTTAATCATCAGAGAAATGCAACTCAAGACGACCCTGAGATTCCACCTAACACCTGTTAGAATGGCTAAGATAAAGAGCTCAAATGATAGTGCATGCTGGCAAGGGTGTGGAGAAAGGGGAACCCTACTCCATTGCTGGTGGGAGTGCAGGCTTGTGCAACCACTATGGAGGTCTGTCTGGCGATATCTTAGAAATCTAGGAATAACCTTGCCTCAGGACCCAGCCATACCACTTCTGGGTATACACCCAAAGGACCTCTCATGGAGACATAGGGAAGTCTCCTCATCTATGTTCATAGCAGCCTTATTTGTAATAGCTAGAAATTGGAAACAACCCAGATGTCCCTCAACTGAAGAATGGGTTAAAAAACTGTGGTACATCTATACAATGGAATATTACTCAGCTATCAGAAACAATGAAATCATGCAATTTGCAACCAAATGGATGTATCTAGAGAAGCTCATCCTGAGTGAGCTAACCCAGTCTCAGAAGGATGCACATGGCATCTATTCACTTATAGTAGGATTTTAGCTATATCGTACAGGATATCTGTACTACAGCAAACACACCAAAAGGAACATGGACATAAACTTTTTTTTTTATTTTTTTTATTTTTCCTTTTCCTTTTTTTCTTTTTCCTTTCCCCTCTCTTTTTCCTCTCTCTTTTGTTGATATTCTTTTTTTTTGTGGGTTTGTGTGTTTGTTGGTCTTTTTTTTAGTATTCCTCCAGTAGCAAGGAGACACCATTCACTGGCAGTACTGCCTCGTAGGCCCCCGGTGTATGAAGAGGCTCTTGGCCCTCATATGACTCCTGATCTGTGGTGAGAGACTGTTAGGCAGGGACACTCCACCCCAGAGGAACAAGACAGAAGGGTCAGGGGGAGAGCATGGGAGGGTGGGGCTGGGAAGTGGGAAAAGAGGACAATATGATAAGGATGTAACCTGAGGCAACAAACAAATAAATTTATTAACTAAAAAAAAAAAAAGGGGCAGGTGGCAGGGCTGAAACACTGTGAATGGAATAGAGGATACAGCCGTTCGGCCTGGTTTTGCAGACTTCCAGGTGTCGAGAAGACTTGGAGCTAAGGTAAAATACAAGAGAATTGTGGTGTTGGCCCATGCCTTTGACTTCCCTGGAGACGGGGGGCGGGGAGGGGAGGGGGGAGCACCGTAGAGTTGGTGGTCTTATGTATTCTGGAGTCATATGGAACAGTGTGGTGAGGTGTCGCGTCCCCCCTTGTCCAGCAAGGAATGACGCAACTCACAAAACTCTTCTCCAGCAGTTTATTCAGGTCCCTTGAAAACAGTCTTCCGAATAATGGGGCAGACCCAACCTACAGGCTAAATACTAAATGAACAGCCAGTCAAGTAAAGCCAAGTGGTGCTATCTTAGAGGTCTACGTATGCGGAAGCAAGCCAGATCAGCGGTCTATGCCAAATATGAACTTATTATCATAGAGAGCGTCGGGCTGGTGGAAGGCGGAGACCAGCGCCATCTTTAGGGCGCGGCACTTCGCAGCTCTCTACAGTGAGGGTGCATACTCTTGGTCCCACCATTCAAGAAGAGTACACCCTTGGTCCCAGCACCCAGCACACTGGAGACAGAAACGGGCAGATTCTGGAGCTCAGGGTCAGCCTGATGCAGGGTAAACTCTAAATAGAGAAAGACCTCGATCCAGGAGTGGTGGAACTCATCTTTGATCCCTTCAGATGGGTCTCTGATCCCAATAATTAGAGTTCAGAGACACACACATGGGATTTGGAGGGACCTAGGTTTGGAAGCTACTTACAAAAGGCCTTCTCGATGCAGGCAGATTGTCCTTTGGGATCTCAAAATATATACACTGGAGCTGGTTTAGCTCCAAGGTGACAGAATGATTTCTTCTTTTACCCGGATTGAAAGATAACACTTTGTATGTTGTCGGAAGGCCAAATTTGCTTCAGAAGTATTACCTAGCCCCCCCCCCCCAAAAAAAAAGAGGGTAATTGTCCCAGGGTTGGGATTGGGGAAGGGCTCTGTTCTTATCTTTCCAGGAGAATCGAAACGTCCATTCGGGCAGCTCGGGGACGGCTGGACAGCAGAAACCTCAGCAGAGAGCAGAATCAGGCACCAAGGAGGATGAGTGACCCAGTTGATTCTGCCTGGCAGACTTCCTCAATAGCTGTCTCCATCGGGGGCCTGCAACCACGGCAATCCAATGTCGCTGGGACCGTTCAGCTCTACACAATGCCCTTGCAGGAACCTCAGTGAAGCCTGCAAGATCAGCTTCTGCCTAGAAACTCCTTAGGTCATCTAAACAGCTGAGAACAGAAGGACTGAACATAAAAGGATTGTACTACCATTTTTAACAATTTTTTCCATTTGGGTTCGGGCCCCAAACAGGTTTACTACGATCCAAATCAGCAGGAAGTGACTTTAAGAGAGGGACGTCCCATGCCCAGAGGGTGGGGAGGGTGTTTCTCTGCCCTTCTTTTTGGTTATTTGATGGATAACTGAAAACTCTGATATTTAGGGGAATAGATTACAAGATGATAAATGGTCCTGTTTAATGGGTTTTGGAGGTTAGCCCCAGGGACTTCCTACTTTTCCTTTTCTGTATCCTTCTTCCTCTCCTATGTAGGAGTGCATAGGCTTGAGAAAAATGAGACATAGACATAGCACAGGAAGGTCCAAGAAGAAGGGGCAGATTATTGAATATGCCCTTATACCTTTGTATATTGATACAAAATTTGTAGTATATTCGGCTAAAGTGGTATTGACCATTGTTTATTGTGCAAAAATAAGATTGTATTGGATTACATCGGTATTGATCTTTGTATATTGATACAAAATTAAGATTATAGTTGGCCACAATGGTATTGACCCTTGTATACGGACGTAATATTAAGACTGTATTGGGCTACATAGGCATTGATCTTTGTATATTGATACATAATTAAGAGTATATTTAACCACAATTGAATAGATCTTTGTATATTGATACAAAATTAAAGGTAACGCTTCCTAATGGTTTCATACCTAGAGATACTTAAAAATAAAATGTGAAGCTCTGGCCTCTTGATACCAACCGTCTAAAACGGTCTAGGATAGTTAAGTAAAACAAACTCCTAGTGATGCAAACATGTCACTTTGTTAGCTACTATGACAGTCTATCACAGATATTCTCTAAACTACCCAGTAATCAAGTTGTTAAGAGACAAGCAACATTTGCTTATCTAAATACAAGAGATGGATAGGGCATCTTCAAAAACCCCAAGAGATCTGCAGAATATGGCATTCAAAGATGTTATCTTAAATTAAGATTTTCTTTTTTTTTTGATATCGAGATATATCAGCTCCTGACAGCACCCCCTATTCTACTCCAAGTAGAAGATAAGCATCAAAGAATCTCCAGTGTGAGATGGTTGAATTAGTGGCAAGCCTATCTCTTGGCATGAAAAAACCCCTTGCTCCAACTGCAGACAGACTGCTGTCCAAAAAGGACAAAACTTGGTAGCAGGGAAGTCGACAGCCTAACTCTGCCAAGACAGGGTAGGTAAGTCCTTCATAGTCCCTGCTCTACAACAAATGTCTGTCAGAGAAACAGGACCCAAAGGGTGAAGACTGATGCAGGAATGTATGGAGAGAAAATGGGAACTGTCCAGGCAGTCACTGGTATGTCATTTCTTAGTTTTGGAAGCTGCAGGTCCTGCACTTCCTATATAAGCAGATATATTTATCCCTCTCAGGTCTCTGAGGTGGTTGAAGAATAGACAGCTAGAGTCTCATAGTCACATTTTGAGTTGTTTAGGAATCAAGAGGGTGTTATAGATCTAAGAAGATACTCTTGAAAGTGTGTTGCAAGTTAGTATGAATGTTGAGTCAGATATAGACCTTTAAACTCATGGAGATGGTTAGATAGTAGAATGTCCAAGTCAGGGGCCAAATATGTATAAACTGGACATGACATTGGGAAGGTATACTGGGCCATTTAACTCTCATAAATGTGGCATATTTATATCTGTTGTTTTGTATAGTATTTACTGTTATAAGAGAAGGAACCATCTGTTGGACTGAAAGGGGAAACTTCTGGGGGGAAGAGGGTGGAAGGGTGGGATAGGAAGGGGGAATAGGGAAGGGTTTGTGACTGAGATGTAACTTGAAGAAAAAAAAATAAAGTATTTAAAAAAAAAAAGACCTTTCCATAGGCTGGGGTCCTGTACTGTATATATAAATGGAAAAGTGAGCTCAGTCTCTCTCTCTCTCTCTCTCTCTCTCTCTCTCTCTCTCTCTCTCTCTCTCCTTCAGATGCTATGCGACCAGCAGCCTCAAGCTCCATCCACCATGCTATCTCTGCAGAGATGGTCTGTATCTCACTGAAATGTGAACCAAAACAAACCCTTCTTCACTTAAGCTTCTTCTTCTCACAGCAGTGAGAACAGTGACTGATACAGGCACTGCCTGGTCCATGCTCTGCAGCAGGCAGTGCTCCCTCCCTAGCTCATGGCTCTGCAGCAGGTAGTGCTCCCCACACCACCACAGCAGCAGTGAAGGGCACTTGTCTTTAGGCACGTGTGTCAGATACGCAACACTTCTCACTTGCTTCACAGTGTTTTCTGGGAATGCTATAGGAGTTCTGATTGCAGTCAAGCCTTGCTACATGCAGTCTGCTACAAATACAAATTCATGCCATTACCATATAGTGTTACACCACACACTGTATGCCTTACGGGTTTGTTTTAGCATTTTTGGACTTCAGAACAAAACAACAAAAGCAAACAAGCACACTGAGGAAAGTGCCTGGTAGTTTAGAGGAGCAGATGAAGGCCAGGGTTGAGTCATGTCTCAAGTGCTTCTGCCTCACACAAACCATAGCACTGCCTGCAGACCATGAACCCACCAGCTATCTTTAATATCTTCATGATTATGAATAATTAACAGAATTTGTTCAAATCTATCTCTCAGTTTGGGCTTTAAAATGGTTTTTGTTTGTACTTCTATCTTTGGGAATGTATAGATTTTTACCCATCCAAATGCTATGGATTGGATTATATTCCTGTAAAATTCATAGGCTGAAGTTCGTACTCTAAGAACCGCAGAACGCTTCTCCAATCTTCCCTCCCTCCTTTACTCCTTCCTTCCATGCCTATTTTCGTTTTTTTAGTATTTATTTGTTACTTCAAGTTACATCTCCATCACAGTGCCCTCTTTCCACCCCTCCTGGTTCCACCCTCCCACCCTCTCCTTTCTAATCTCCTTTCCTTTCTCCTTCCTATCCCCACTTCTTTCTTATTCAAGAGAACAATTACAGAAATAGAGGAATTTTCCTAGTGTCACTTGACACTCAGGCAACAGGGAGAGCTAATGGCTGAGTTTGTGTTTTGGTCTGCAAATCAGGCCCTTTCCCCTCATACTTTCCAACCTGCTATGGAACAGTCTTCCCCAGCACAAGAGACTGTTGGAGCTGGCTTCTCTGAGGCAGTTCTTTTCCCATGGTTGTCTGGGGTCAACTCATGTCATACTACTTTTCCTTCTTTCTCTTGATTCTCCTCAAGAGAGTTAATTATATTTTCCTCAGTGCATCAGTGCATTGTCAAGAAACTTTTCCCCATTTTCTTTCCCTTTTTTTTGTTTTTTTTTTTTGTTGGTGGGGGGAGGTGGTTGAGTGGTGTTCCTCATATATTTAGATGTATAGACAAAATGGAATTGGATCTAGAGAAGTGATGAGCAAACATTCCTGTAATCTATTTGAAGAAACTACATTGCACTCCTAAACAGGTAAGAACCCATGATCCTCACTCCAACCCTTATCTCCAGAGCACATACCTTGAGGACTCCAATCTAAGGAGAAACAATAATTAAAAACAGAGTACCAGCCTGGAAGAAAGTGCTGTGTGCTTCTGTCCCTGGCTCACCCTGCAGCCAGGCCAAAAAAGTTTCTCATTAGTGCATTTGGTGTTTATAGAAAACCCCAGGGGCTGTTCATTTTGCAGTTCTTGATGAAAAGCAGACTCAGCGGAGTTGATAAGGCTGTTGAACACAAGTGTCTTTGCTACTGGAACCTCACTGATAGGGATGAAACTCCTCTCACAGGGGAAATATTAGGGGAAAGGTTCATTGAACGAAGGAACAATCCATCACTGGTACCCAGAGTAGTCTCAATGAGGCTTGTAATCCTTATAATTACTCAATTAGGATTCACCTGGGGGAAGACATAATTTCTATAATTGAACTAGCCTGGCCATTTGATCTGGGCATTTTTGCAGAATAAAAACAATGACCAATCTGATAAATAGTTGCTATAGGCACATGATAAGCCCTGATAGGCACTCGGGGTGAGGGGTTGCTGCCTTTGCCAGGGAGTCTACTGTCATCAGGGAGAAGGGATAGGAACGCTTCACTGAGCAAATTACATTTTCCAGCCAATGCTGGGCCCTATCAAATATCGCTGTGTGAAAGAGCATGCACATTGTGAATGCCGGCCATTCTGGCAAGCATTCTCTGTAGGATTTGTTTATGACTAAATCAATTGTACCTTAAAGGGATAGCTTTTCAAATAGTTTTGCTCTCTCAGGCAGGTCCTTGCAAGCAGGAGCATCCTGAAACCACAGAAGGAAGGCACTGGAAGGTCTTGCACACTCAGCTGACAAAGGGTATTATTCTCCATTTTCACATCTCCCAACACTGTGCTGTTTGTAGGGATGGTAAATTTCAAATCCTTCAGGATCTAGCCAAGATTGGGATTAGAGAGCCACATGTGCCATTAACATTATTCTTCCTTCAGGTGACAAAGGCCATCCCTTCCTGTTCTTTTACAGTGTGTTTTAGGGGATTAATAAAGTTGAATTCTGTTGTTCTTTTTGTTGTTGTTTATAGGATTTTACTCAGTCTGGGAAGGTGACTTGGGAGAGAGAAATCATATATTCCAGGAAGATGCTTATATAACAAAATTCACATGGATGCCTAGGCTGGTTTAATTCACCCTGGGAGGAATAAAAACCAATGACAAGTGGGAAAGTGGGTGCTGGAAGTCGCTTCTTAGTGGTCCAGCCCATCAGGGTGAGCAGGGAGGCAGTATGCTAAGATTGAAGGCAGTGTGCTAAGAAGATCCAAGGCTACATGGCTTCAGCAGAACTGTGGGCAGCTTGGGAGCCACAGACAGTCCTGCTCCAGCCTGAAGGACTCCATAACATAGAAAGTTCTGGACTGACTAGGAATTCCTCAGCATAGTGCAAAGTTCTGCCAAGAGCAGCTGAAGCTGCAAATCAAAAGGAATTGGACAGGGAGTACAGTCCAAAAGCACTGCTAGAGAGGCATTGGAATTTTTATTCATCAGAGCTTCCCCTACACTAGACAAAGAAGAACTGAAAACATAGTTAATGTACTAGGGATTGTGTGTGTGAAAGTGAACCCAAATGATGACAGTTGTTTATAACTTCTTGAAAAAACTTAGCACCACTTGAATAACCATGCACTGGGAGCACGTTTCCTGAGTCCTGATATAGTATAGTTGTTAACTGTTTCCTCTGAATAGGAGCATTCCCTCCTAGAAGGAAGAGGGAGGCTCCTATGATTCAGATATCTATGGAAACATATAAGGCTCGGGAAGTAAATGAAGCCTACAAGGCTCAGGAAGCTCTTGAAAGTTATAAGATTCACAAGAACCCTCTCCAGAGTTATATGAGCAGTAACCATTTCTGGGGAGAAGAGAAGCTCCAGTTGGCCAAGAAGCCTCCTATTATTCAGGGAACTCAAGAGTGCAGATGCCAAGAGCTTTTAAGCATTAACTGGTAAGATTTTTGGTGATGCAGCTCTCTTTAAATTATCTATGCCCGTTTAGGTAATGTCTCAACTCTACTCTAGTATGTAGCTCCAGTAAATTAATCATTGGTTCACTAAGCCAAACTTTAGTGGAGTCATTTCTTTGGTTTATCATTGCTGCCCTACCAGGAGTGAATAGACATTTGTTCACATCTCCCCACAATACACATTTGTTCACATCTCCACACAATACACAGCCAACGTTGATATTGGCCTGCCTCAGGTGTCTATCCAACTGCCTGTAATAGACATCATATGATGCCCTGTAAAGTCTAGAGTAGTGAGAAGACACTACATGGAGAGGCAGAAATTATTTCAAATGAAGTACTAGTTTTGAGATATGACTTAATGAGACAGCTCAGTCTTCTCAAGGAGGGAATAAGAAACAATTGACTGAGGTCCAGCTTCCATACCTGTCATGATATGGCCATGATGAGAATGGCCTCTTTCTATGTCATACAGGTGTCCAGTTACAACCTCAGCCTCTTTACAAAGTGATCCTGAGAATGGTGCTCACTCATTGCTGAGCCATAAGTAAGTATGAAATTTGTGTTGAAAACAAAATTTGAAAGCAGAGAAAAAAATTAAAAGTTTCTTTCTTTTATGTGCTGATATATTACAATTTCCTCCCCTTTCTCTGCCATCCATTTCTGTAACCATCCTTGTAGGAGAGAAGACATTCAAAAGAGAGGCCCCAGGAACCCCACTTCATATATTAGAATGCTCAAAAAAATGTACCTTAAAGAACAAAAAAAAAAATCCCCAAATTCCATGCTGGGGGAAAGGAAGAGCCCCAGCTCTGGTGCCAGTCAGAGGAGGAAGTTTTACTTCTCATAAAGAGATTTTGCACAATCATGACAACTTAGGAGATCCTCTTATGTGACAGACCAATGCCAAGACAGTGCTGGACACCACTGCATTTTGACTAGTGTTGTTTAGTTATACAGGGCATTTTTCTCCACTTAAAACTAACTCTCAGAGCTAATGGGGTTTCTGCATTTATTCTTCCTTCTAATGTTGCCATACTGAATGTGTCTCCTTGTTCTGATTTTCACTCTTTCACATCTTTTAAATTGACCTATGGATAATCAGCAACTAAGCCTCACTTATTGGAGCTACCAGAACCCAGGATCCCACCTTAATAATTTCAGTAACACTATTCCACTCTCCAGTGCATATCTGAGTGTATCTTCTACATGCTGTTGTAATTTATCAAGGTGCCTTCCTTTCTTAATGCGTAGTAACATACTCATGTCCTTAAAAACTCTATAGGTTCAGTGTTTGAAACAACACAAACACACAAATCAATGAAATAAAAGAATTCCGTGGATTTATGATGGAATGAAAACTAGGATACATTAGATTCTGAGTAAATACTACGTACTGTTCCTAATGTTCCTACTTTTGTGGTCATGTGTTCCCAGGAGCTTCTATGCCTATAAACTACAACCAGTAAAATACAAGGTATATGGGCCAAGCTCTGCACAACAGCTCTGAGGAGTGAGGAATTGCGGACTGTTGCTGAGAGGAAATGCTCTCTTCTTAAGTGACCACTTTAGAGAAGCCTTAAGTGGTTTCCAGTAATAGAAGGCAACATTCACAGTTAAATACAACTCTCCAAATTGACAGGTTGTCTCTGGGTATTTATTTGCCTTAGAAGCAGTTTCACTGTAGTGGTTGTATCTTTAATTGTTTAATGGAGATTGTATTGCTTATGTCCCCCCTCCCAAAAGCAAGAATACCAATGCTGTGCTGTGGGGCTCAGTAAATCCATAATTAAGATTTAAATTAGTATTTAGAGCTGAAGGCCACTTTTTCCTAGCTGGGCATAATTAGAAAGTATGAGGGAACCAGAATGGTTCCTTTGGACAATACAAATTTTCTTGGTTTGTCTCACTGACCTGACCACATCCTAACCTATAACTTTCATTCAGTCAATAAATCCTTGCTGTTCGTGATGGATGCTGTGTGGATGGTGTCCTAGAAGACCCTTGGTACCGTGCCTATACTCCCACAGAGACTGTTTTGTGTATTCGTGGAAGTATGTATGATTCTATCAGACCATGATCACTATGCTTAGTTCACAAGATAACTTTATAACTCCACTATAGAAAGAGCTGATCTTAGGGCCAGAGTAAGATCCCTGAGCAGAAATGTCTGTTAGACCAACATCTTGGTTCTGACTCTCAGAAGAGAATTAGTTATAAAACTTGGTGCATTATTCTATAAAAGTCTATTTTATTGTTGCTATTATTTCAACAAATATACTTAGAAGTTATGATTTATAGAAAGTATTAAGGCACTCATGACATTTGTCCTGAGTTTACAATATAGTAGGCATGGTAGATATCACACAGATATATGAAGATCAAGGAATGTCACAATTGAATGAAAATAAGCCCCCAAAAGAAAATCAAACATGGCACTTTGGGGATGATGGCATTTCAGTTAAGACCTAAATGAGCTTCTTATGTCAGGAGGACATAGTACCCTGCTTGACAACTCCCTGGTCTCACTTCACTTAAGTAGTACATGATGATGCCTTGATGGAAGGGAAGGAAAGGCCTTCTTTGCTTAGCATCCACCAGTCATGAGAACCTATGCTTTCTAGGCCACACCTCTATCTTCCCCAAACCAGGGATGCAATGATGATAATGTAATGGATGAAGTTGAAAGGAAAAAGGCAAGAAAAGGAGGCTGAATCTTTGCTTCTGCCTGTGCATCTTTCTTAGGACACTGGTGTGGATAGATGGAACTTCTCTAGAGCCTTCAGAAAAGCAATGTGTTCCCTGTCACAGGCCAGCTGATGGCTCATTCATCTCTAGATAATAATATCCTCACTGTAAGCTTGGTCCTTCCTTTTGAATGGCTGGAAACATATGTGAACTAGATAAAACAGAGGTGGAGAACATTAAGGTACTGAGAGGACCCAGCAAGTATCTACAGTTTCAGGCATCCACATGCATCTTGGAAGGTGTCTCCTTTGGATAAAGTTGAGTTATTGTATTAGTATCAGCAGATGTTAAGTCCAGAAGATTTAGGGTTTTTGGAAGATAGGAGCTTATAAATAAGACATCTGTGTACACTGGCATCTTCAGAGTAAGGAGTTAGCAGAAAACGTTTGTCTCTTGTCAAAGAGATGCTTCTCTGTCTCAAAATATTTATACTGAGTTGTGAGATTCCCCACACAAGTGCAGAGGTATTATTAAAATTTCAACACAAACCTATCTCAGATGTCTCAGTTGGTTTGGGGAGATACTCAGCAAATCTAACATCCACCACAAAGGAATAAGCTTGTATCTCATGGTCCCGCAGATTCACATAATAATCAAGTCATGGGAGACATTGAGCTTCCAAATGATCCATTAAGCTTCCAAAGACTTTAGATACTAGAATCCTTATATAGAGGATACAAAATTTTAAAATTTCATATAATACAAAAATAGAGGCTGAAGATGTAGCTCAGATGGCAGGGTGCTTTCATATCATGCAGGGGGGCTTTTATTTAGTCTACAATACAGGCATGTGGAATTTACCTGTAGTATTGTACGAGGAGCTGTGAAGATCAGAAGGTTAAGACCATCCTAGGCTACAACACAAGTTTGAAGTCAGTTTTTGCTCCATGAGACTCTATTTGAAAGAAAGTATAAATGTAGCATAACATGGACATAGGTAAAGTGTTTATAAACAGGATTAATAAAATTTGAAGAAAAAATATAAACTTAAAAAAATATATGATGCCCACAATGCTAATATTGATGAGTTTAAGAGCATTCTGGATAATACTTCTGATGAAGAAAATAGGGGTTAGAAACATTCGTTCCTAATTTGAACGTGTACTATCATCACCTAGGGAATTGTAAAGAGCAAGTTCCATTTCTGTAGGTCTGGGATGAAACTTTGAAACTGACATTTCAACTAAGCTCTCAGATGACACTTACACTGCAGTTCAAGAAGCAAGGAGTGAGAAGACAGAATGAGAACATGCAATCAGGAGGCAGTAAGACAGGAACAATCACTTGGATAAGAACGAATAAAAATAGAAGGAAGCAGTATTTGAAAAGAGAGTGACAGTGAATTCTGCAGACCTAATGAAAGGAATGGAATCATAGGATAAGAAGACAGAGAGAGAGAAAGAGAGAGAGAGAGAGAGAGACAGAGAGACAGAGAAAAGCAGCATGTGTGGAGTCATAGGACAACAGGAATCACCTCTCCTCATCTGTTCCAGTGAGTGAACTCAGGTTATCATGCTTGGTGGCAAGAACTTTTCTTTATCCCCTGTCCTCTGGGCCTTTACTTGTAAAGCTACCTCACCAGTTCAATCTCAGGCATGTTGTCATAATAATGGAAGCTAACGAACACAGTATCCTATAAGCAGCTCAAAACTCATCCTGAACATTTGAACTCACCATCTGCCCTCCCATCCTTCCATTCCTCCATCTCTATACACTGTTTATTTGTTGTCAGTTCATCTTTCTCACCTAGGTTCAAAGCATTGCTTTTACCCATTTCTTTAAGTTCCCATTCCTTTCTAATTTTTACCTATGATACATACACACATTTCCTATTTTGTATCCTTCCTCCAGCCTTCATTCACCAGAGTTGCCACACTTGAGCAGCTATCCCTCTGCCCAACACCCACCCCTCCATGGCACACTCTCAGAAGTTAACTTTGCTCCAAATGGTCCCTGGTTATACTGACTTTTTAAAAGATACAAATTACACAAAGTCTCAAGGTAAATAAGGATAACCACAGCAGGTGATAATAATGCTAGGAAGTTAAAAAATGTATCTGACTGGTGGGCAATTTCACAAAGTAAACTCAGGCTCTCTTTCTGTGTCCCAACAGCAGCAGAGGAAGAATTACAATTATTTTCTCTCCAGCCAATGGTGTACTTTTCTGGCTGGAAACAAGGGCAACTTATTAACATTATATATAATTTATGCTAAAAAATGCATCTGTAAGTACTCATTTGTGATTTAGAAGAAAAGAATTGGAAAACTGCCCATTTGTAGGCAGGAGGCTTTGTACACAGAGGGAGTAAAAAGTAGACTAAAGAAAGACCCTCAGTAAACAAGAGAATATGTCATTCTGTGGAGGTGGCCAGACACAGCTCTGTGACAAGACACAGTACTAGGAAGGGTGTGTGTGTGTATGTGTGGGTATAATTGTAAATGTCTCCAGTGGATCAAAAGATCTCTGTTTCCTCAAAATGACAAACTCTGAGTCCAAAGAGGCCAAGTGTAGATGACTAAACGTGACTTTCAGAACCTAGGAAATCAATGGTTAGGCTATTCTCCTTGATTGACAATGCAAGACTCCAAATAGACTTTTCACTGTTTTATTTGTTCCAAGCATGACAGCTAATGAACACAGATTGAATAGTAGGCCTAGGAGTAGGAGGTGGCCCTGTAAATGTGAGGGATTTCATCTGTATTCTCTGAGTATTGGTGCTTGTGAATTACACACTCATTACAAAGATTAAAAATGAAGGTGCCTTTAGACTTGCCCCAAACAACTTCCTGATGGAAAGTAAAACTCACAGTCATCTTTATCACAGCCTATCTCCCCCAAAGAACCAGGAGACTCCCCCAAAAGGAACAGCACTGACAATGGAAGTCTAGGACTGATGATAGCATTCCAGGGCAGGAGGCCATGATCTGTTTTGTATTTTCCAGAAAAAGATTTGATGATGCTATAGACTTAATATGCTGTTTAGACCCCAAAAGTTCACATTCTTAAAGCCCATGAATTCCTGATTTGGTAGAATAGCTTCTAGGCATCTTAACAATTTTCTGACATGCCATGATTTTTCTGATATTTATTATTATTGTTGCCATTATTATTTATTATTTTATTGTGATGCCTACTGTGCTCCAAATTTATCCTCTGCTTCATCCTTGGAGTTTGTAAGTCTCACCTCATGAATGTTTTGGCATCCTTGTTTGGCTACTTCTCTGTAGTTACTAAGGTATATGTAACCAACACCAATTAATTATGATATCTGTTATGCATGGGTTATTTTCAAGACCATGTGCTCTATAGACATTTAGGTTTTTTTCATATCTTCTTTTGGTATCTAAAGCACCAAGTATGCTGCCAAAACATGGTTGATTTCAGTCAACATTTGTCAGAGTGAGTGAAAAGCTAGTGACATCTGAAAATTAAATAAATGCCTCTATTTTGGATCTTTGGGAAGACTTACCATTCATTCATTCCATAAAAGTGTGCAGAGTACTTTCCTGTCTGCTGGAAGTGTTCAAGTTTTTATCAACATTGAGAATAGATCTTTTTTAATTCTACACAAATATTTCCACCTTCATAATTCATTTCACTCAAATGTTACTTGATAGATTTACAAGAAAATCCTCTCTTCAAGGACCTTCATACCCTTCCTGTCCAAATATACTACATACATGTTCTGCAGCACCCAAATCTAACTACAGACTTAACTGCCCTCTGTACATGTGAATATGTACTTTATATTACAATTGTGGCCTCAAAAAGAATCTTCAAAGTTGAAATACTATCTTAGAGTTGGATGTCATTAGTATTTCAAGAATTATGCTGCCTTCATTTTTATTGAACTTCAATTGGCACTAGTTTTTACACTTTTATTACCTTGGGGTTTTTCTTCTTTCATAATTAATTACATATAATCTCAGCTTCAAGACACTGGAGGAGTATCTATTTAAATAACTCTCTAATTCATCTCCTTCATTTTAATGAATGACACCTTTCACCTTTGTACAGCAATTCTTGGTGAAACAGCCTACACACATGTGGGCCACAACACACGCATGCTCTATGGGTCTTCCAGCCATGCTTCATTTCTGCAATGATGACTTTCAAATTCTTTTTCTCCTTTTTATAAGCTTTCCACCCCCCACTGTTATGTTGTCAATGTTGGAAGTGACACTAACATATTTTTCAGGAGTGAGGACAATAATTGTGAAAAGGAAGTTTGACGTGTTTTCTCTATGCAGGGGTTGAAATTGGAATCTGGTAAAATGAGCTACAGCAAAGAAAACACATTAAATACATGATGATGTACAGCAATCCGCCCTCACATATAAAGGTAGGAGTAGTTATGGCTGTTTTTATCATGAAAAATAAAATATAGATTAATGTATGATAAGATTATCTAATCTAAGCCAGAATAGCATGTTCATGATAGGAAACAGCAGGCAAGGGAGATTTATACAGCTCTAGTATGAACTTGACCTGGGAGGAGGCAGCAGAGTGACCCATTAGAGATGCAATAAGGACTATGAGGTCATTACTTACATTCTTATTGCCACATCAAATCCAATAGTCAAAGTCATTCTCTTTCCTGTATTGGGGTATGTAGAAAAATATTTAATTAAATTGTTTACCAGTATTTATATTATCATTAGTTGGTCGGGCAGTGGTTAATCTTTAACCAGCCATTATAAATGAGCACACAGATACCACATGGATTTTAACAAGGTTTGGCCTGAATTGTGCAATCCTAGCCCATCTAAGCTAGCTCTTAATTCTATTACCCAAATATAACCCCATATATACATACGTCCCCTTGGACTGCCATTCTGCATGGTATGTGGATGTTCCTGACCATGTGGAATGAGGTTCTCTTTTTTAACCCATGGCGTGTGTCCTCCTTCTTCCTGCTCCTGGCTGGAATAAATTAATCCTCTGTCTAAAGCACAGGCTTCCTGTTCTAACCTCAGGAAGTCCCACGTTTGTGTGTCCTTGCCCAGTCTCAGGCCTCAGCGTTTTATTTAACCAATCAGAGTCAATGTAAGTAATAGACAGCAAGCAGGACCAATTAATTAACATCTAGAATGTTTAACACTACCCCATCGGTGGTATATTAGTTTCTTTACTTGATATCCTACCTTCTCCTTACATAATGAATGAACCATCATGCTTGTACCCACACTAAGAAGATGGTGTGACCATGTACTTTCTTTTTTTTGATAATTTATTTTTTATTTCTTCAAGTTACATCTCAATCACAATCCTCTCCCTACTCCCCCCTCCAGTCCCAACCTTCCATCCTCCTCCCCCTCAACCCCCCATCCTCTATCATTTTTTACCATGTACTTTCTTAAAGTGATGAAAGATGAAAGGAGAAAAGGGAAATTTTATCTGGAGGAGAAATAAGGAATTCATCTCAAAATATGGGTGAGAATAGGATTCATTTCTAGGAATCATATAGAAGGAAATGCTAGTGGATAACACAGATTCAAAAGTAATTATTTAATAATTAAGAATCCAATGTTTCTGGAAGAGTCTCTGTGTCTGCCACCCAGGTGCTGACACAGTGCATCTTGTTTTATTTTTAAGATCCAATGAGGCTACCTAAACTGCTATAGCAGCTGGGTGGCTGACTACAAGGACTCGATGCCCCTTGGCAGACAACATTTGGATGGGTTGTCTCAACAATCTAGTGTTTATCCTCTTTCTGTGTTTTTGACCCAGAGGCTAGAGTGAGGCAAGGGGCTCTGATTCACTTATAGCCTGTACAATTTGGTTTAGACTTGTTAAAGGGTTAGTATCAGTGTCTATGACTTAGCTGTAAGAAGATATTACTAGCTAGAAATGGAAACTGTAGTTGGCCTCTATATGACTGGCCCTTCACCAACTCATGTGAGTGATCATTAAAGTCAAAATAAACGACTTTGCCAGTGCTTTCTCCTTTAACTTTGATGAAACATGATGTTCAATGACTTCAAGCCAGTGTCCTGATTGAGTATTGTAATAATGTAAAGAGTATATCCCCCTAATGCAGTGTCCTCAGAAAAAGAAATGATCAGACTGAGTCCACAAAGAAGTCAGAGACAATCTCTCATGCAGACTCCAGTGCTTGGCTTCCTTTAATCCAGAGTCTCAATCGTAAAAGCAAGGAATGTCTGCTGTCCTTCTGAACCAGAAAAGGAATTCAGCATTTTTGGTTTTCTCTCTGAATATTTTATGGAAAAGGACATGTTATTTGTTTATGACCAAAATATAAAAGCCAGGACAAGAAAAACAAATCCCAAAAAGGGTAGTGAAGTATGGGAAAGAGCACCCATACATTCCTTCTCAAAAAAAAAAAAAAAAGAGAGAGAGTTTGGAGAGATGACTTAGTAGTTAAGTCATCTGGTTTTGCAGAGGATCAAGACTCAGTTCTTAGCACCCACATGGCAGCTGCTTTGTAGGTCCAGTTCCAGGGCACCTGGAGACCAGAAACCTCTTCTGGTTTACAAAGACACTGGGAATATGTGCACCACACAGATATTCATGAAGGTAAAACACCCACACATGTACAAATAAAAATAAAGGCACATTTTGTAAAAAGAAAGAAAAGGAAAAGAAATGATATATCAGCTCATTCAAAGGCAAATGCCTGAGGTATAAGAGGTATGTATGGTTCTGAATGTCTGTCATTGGCAACTTATCACAGAGGCCACTCGACAAAAGAGGAACCAGGGACAGAGTGTAGGAGCAGGGACAGAGGGTCCATATAATCCCAAACCACCAATTGCATTCTTTATTTCTAGTTCATGAAAAGTAATTATCTGAGTTGTTTAGGAATCAAGAGGGCGTTCTGGATCTAAGAAGATGTTTTTAAAATTGTGATGCAAGTTAGTATGAACGATGAGTTAGAGAATTTTAAACTCATGGAGATAGTTAGATAGTAGAATGTTAAAGTCAGGGACCAAATACATATGGACTGGACATTGAGAATGTATGCTAAGCCATATAACTCTCAGAATTGTGGCCTATTTATTTCAGTTGTTTTGTACTGTATTTATTGTTATAAGAGAAAGAGCCATTTGTTGGACTGAAAAAAAAAGAATTATGCACTCTGGGGGAAGGGTGAGAGGGTAGGAGGGTGGGGCTGGGAGGGGTGGAGGGAGAGGGCTGTGATGGAGATGTAACTTGAAGTAATAAACATTAAAAAAAGAAAAGTAATTATCCTAGAATTTGCTGATTTTTTTAATTTTTTTTTCAGCAAAGGCAATATCAGCTTTTTATAAATTTACCCTCCCGGACCAATCTGGAAGCTTCTATGTCATTCTTTCTGCTTCAAGAAGCTGAGCACACATTGTGTCAATAGTAAATTAATTCTGTAATGTTTTAATCAGTATATAAACAGTAGGAAGATGTGCGATATATAGAATATTCAAATTCTAAATAGGTAGACAATAAGGGATGACTTTTAGTTCTCCATTTACTTGTCTATAAAATGTAAATATTTATATCATTATAGCAGTGAAGGAATGAGTGTTTGTGTGTAATGTCCACTATGAAAAAACAGTCCTGACATAGCTTAATCTAGAAACATATATGTAGGCTTTGTACCCTGAGAAGCTGAAATTTGAAATGTCCTTGATTAATAGCTTCTGTAACAGGACAGACCTTAGGCAACCATAGAACTCCTTTCCCTATAACTTTCTTCTCTTAATGTCTGTCATTCTTGCTCAGGAGACCTGTCACTTTTCTCTGCTCTGCCATTTCTTGCAATGCTTCAGTTGTAGAACTAGTGAACTTAACATTCGAAATGAACCTAACAATACTAACAAGTTGACTCTATCCTCTAGGTGCTGATTCCTAATGTGAGTCCAAATAATGCCATTCTTAAAAAAAGAATTTAGCATTAGTCATTAGAGGTGTGCAAAGCTTATGGCTTGGCTTTTGGGAGGCATAGTGATAAGGGAAGTTATTGTAGTGTGTTTATTGCTGTGATGAATCGCATTACCAAAAAAAGTTTGGAGGAAAGGGTTGACTTTGCTTACTCTTCCATACCACAGTTCATCATTGAAGGCGGTTGGGGCAGGAATTTAAACAGGGAAGGAACCTGGCTTAGGACCTGATGCAGAGATTATGGATAATTACTGTCTTCGTTCTTAAGGTTTGCTCAGCATGATTTCTTACAGAACATGAGACCACCAGCCTAGAGGTTGTCCCACTCATAATGGACTGATACTTCCCACATTAATCAGCAATTGAGGAAATGATCCGCAAACTTGCCTTATAGCCAGATTTGATGGGGGGCTTTTTCTCAATTGGCATTCTCTCCTCTCCAATGACTCTAGCTTGTGTCAAGTTGACATAAAACTAGCCAGCACAGAAGGGATGTGATTTAAGGTCAGGAGCCTGAAAGTCTCTTTCATCACTTGTATCATTTCCTTAAAGTCACTATAATTCATTGGCCTTAGGCTGTTACTAATAGAATCTCTCAGCTAATAAGATACATCAGATCTCTTAGCAAAAGTAGATACACACAGGTCTAAAAATTATCTTTCTTATCTATGTCTATGTGGATGTCGTATAGAAATTAGCATATGGTAGGTGTTCTCTAACATTTGCTGGGAAAATTAAATAAATATATGTTTCAAAAGTTATTAAACTAGGGGATGGAAAAATGACTCAGTGGTTAAGAGCATGTATTATTTTTGCAGAGGACCTGAGTTCAAGTAAGGTGGCTCACAATTACCTTTAACACCAGCTCCAGAGGAATCTGATGCCCTCTTCAGGCCTCTGTGAGTACTGCACTCATGTGCACATACACACAGACACTCTCATGTAAACTGAAGAAGAGAAACTGAGAAAGAAAAATAAGTTCTTAACATGGAGGATGTGGAAAAACTTGCATAGATGATATATAATTTTCTTTCCACAGAAATCAAATCATCTCCTTAAGGATGGAATGAATGTTTCCATACTTGAGCCACTTCAAACTATTTTGAGCAGTCTAAAATATGTAATCATAAAAACCTATTAAAACAAAAATGTATGATCTGGAGGGATGCTGATTTCCTGATTTGAATCCAATATTGACCACATTCAGAGAGTATCCATCTCTGTACACCCACATCTCCACGTCTGATAGAAATTACTTGTCTCCCAGGGCAGGTAGGAAGTTAATGAACCTGCGTCTGCAGCACACAGAAGACCTCCTCTCAAAAGGTGTTACATACAGTGAGCAAGAAACTTAACTCTGGTATTTGCTTCAACTGGAAAATCTCTTCAGTTATTCTAGAAAACAATTTCCGCAAAGGACTCACCAGGTTTTGACCTTCCATATAATTTAAAGTCAAAGATCTTTCAGCTTTGCAATATAAAGTGAGGGCTGTGGAAAACTGGAGCAGGACTCTGGTAATGGCCAGATTTGAACTGCAGACACAGCATGGCATCTTTAAGGTCTATACAGAGAGGATTGCCTGTTTATTCTCCGCAGAGGTTTACAGGCAGAGAGAGTGGGGCTTACCTCACAGCATAATAATCATCAGCTTGCCAATCAAGGTCATGCAAGAAGCTTCAACAAACATTTGGCCCGATGTTTCCATGTGGAAAAAGTTGATTTACTCTACATTCATATTATAAATTCTAGTTGAGTGATGGGATACAATCTTGTCTTTGAAAGTCTTCTTACATTCGCAGGGTGGGAAAATATGCTGCTGTTTTTTAAGCCCGTCTTTCTAGGAAGAAAGCATGAAAGCCTGTGCACAATGAAGATATAGTTTGGCTGCATTCAAAAGAAAAATTTTAAATTAGTTTTCCTACTTATATAACAGATACAAATTTTAACATTTTTGAAAGTTTTTATTTGTTTGTTGGATTTTCCTTTACAACAGAGCTTGATTAAATACAATTTGTATACTATTGTCAAATTTCATTCATATGATTTGGTCAAGTTTTAACATCTTTTGTTTCTCTTATATGTTAATACACAGAGTATATTTGAACTCCCTATCTAAATGGATTGTAGGAAGATCAGATAAGATAATACATTTAAGATCAGATAAGATAATACATTTTTAAAAAGTGTATCATAGTTTTTTCTTTTTTAGTTTCTTTTTTGTATGCCCTTCCAAATCAACAAATCAACAAACATAGAATAAATTTTAAAAATACTCAAGATGATCAGTTTAAAAAGAAGAATATCTATCTATTTGGTGTCCAAGGTTCTGAGATGTGTGTGTGTGTGTGTGTGTGTGTGTGTGTGTGTGTGTGGTTGTGGAATCAAACCCAGGTCTTATTCATGGCAAGCAAGTGTTGTACCATTGGGTTGTATTCCCATACCTTTTGGATCCTGGCTTCAAATTTTTCACAATGTGGTTATTTGGCTTCATTGTTTTGGGCCTATGATGAGACTAGCTCACCATGCTAGAGAATACATAGTGGAACAAAGTTTGTTGAGAAGTAAAACTGACCAACAGAAAGGTACCAATCCCAGTATTCCCTCCAAGGACACACCCCCAGTGACCTAACATCTTCCACTTGGCCTAACCTACTAAATGCTCCACCAAGTTCTAGTAGCACCAGAAACTGGTTAGTATGTCTTCAATACACAGGCCTGTAGGGACACTCAAGACCAAGACAGGTGCTGTGCTCTATGGGTTGAGCAGAAGTTGTAACCCTCCCCACCTCTTCCTTGCCTCTTTACCTCTGTCTCCTTCTCTGTTTGTTTTTGTTTTTGTTTTTTTGTTTTTTTGGGTTTTTTTGTCAACTACCTTCACTGTTAGCTCTCAGGAAGAGAATATGGTCTTTCTGTTCTGATTCAATTCCAGTGGTGGCAAAATTGCCTTTGCATGTCCAGAGGCTGCTGAAAACAAACCTAGCTGCAAGCTGCATGCTAGTTGTTCTAGAATGTAACTGACTGTGATGAAGCTTAGGAAGGTAAATCTTCACTGTCAATTCACCATGTTCAGAGTCACCATTGAATAAAACAGATATAAAAAGCTTGATACCAGCAGTCATCACTCAGGGCTTCCTTACTGTAGACATGTGGTCAGCTGTCTCATGTTCTTACTACCATTAGTTCCCTGCCATGATGGAGTGAACTTTAAAACTTAAAAAAAAAATCTTTCCCTTCTTTAAGTTGCTTTTGTCAGCTATTTTGCCACAGCAAAAAAAAAAAAAAAAAGTACAAAGCTTGAGATAAAAGTAAAGCTTCTAGATAGATGTTTAGAAGCCCTCTGTCTAGAGACTATAATTGATGTGAGGAGAACAAAAGAGCTGTCCCAGAAGACACAGGCCAGGGAAGAGGGGTCGGTCACAGGACATCTTTACTTACCACCAACAGGCTGGGGAGGGGGGTTACGATGAGAGTGAAAGCATTTCTAGGGAATGAGGCAAGAAAATAAAACCCCAAGGATGAGCAGGGCAAGAAAAGAGCTTCAGAGGACTTGTTACTGTGGGAGTGTGCTCCAGCAGAGAGATGTGACTGACACTGGGTGGGGGGGGGCTTTGTGACCAGAGAATCTCTGCTGTTTGTTGCAATAGGGTGTCTGCAGTGGCTGACTGAGTGGGGACTGTGGAATGCCCAGAGCCAGTGGGTGGTGAGAGGTTAGAAACCATGAATGGAGAGTTAGGACAGGAGCAGTGACTTGGAGGGGCGCTAGCAAGGATTGCATGGTAGAGGATGAGGAGATGGCTTAGTAAGTCAACTGCTTCCTGCTCATATAGGAGGACTTGTGTTGAGTTCCCCAAGACCCATCTAAAAACTCAGCACAGTGGTGGGCTTCTGTTATCCTAACAGTGTGGAGTAGAAACAGTGGGTCCTGGGAGTTCACTGGCCAGCCAGTCTAGCTCAACTGATGAATTTCAGATTCAGTTAAGAAACCCTATCTTAAAAAAAAAAAAATGGAGAATGTTTAAGAAAGACAGTAATTGACACCTGTGCTTCACATATGCACTAATAGGCAAGCACACCACCCAAGAGAGTACACACATATACACACACCACACACAACACCACACACACACATATGTAGAAAAAATTAATTAAATTACATTGGGTGTCATTTGTAGAAATAATTAGTTAAATTGTTTAACCAGTATTTATATTTAATTGATTTGGCAGCTGTTAATTCTTACCAGACATTATAAATGAATACACACAGACACCACATGGATTTTAACAAGCCTTGGCCTGAGTTGTGCAATCCTAGCCCATCTAAGCTAGCTCATAATTCTATTATCCAAATATGACCCCATGTATACATGCATCCCCTTGGACTGCCATTCTCCACGATATATATTCCAGGCCATCTGGAATGATCCTCTTGCATCTACCCCATGGCGTGTGCCTTCTTCTTCCTGCTCCTGGCTGGAATGCTTTAATCCTCTGTCTAAAGCACAGACTTCCTGTTCTAATCTCAGGAAGTCCCACCTTTCTCTGTCTTTGCCCAATCTCAGGCCTTGGCATTTTATTTAACCAATCAGAGTCAATGTAAGAAACAGACAGCAAACAGGGCCAATTAACATTTAGAATGCTTAACATTATCCCATCACACATACATACACACAAACACATACATTCACGCACATACACACACACACACACACACACACACACAGGAAAAGCATGGTAGATTTCATATGCTAATATACTTTACAGAATTCATTTGAACTAAGTAGAAATACTAAACAGAAAACAAGCATTCAGTCATTTACATATACAGGAGAAAATAGAGATAGGTTTTGAAACACATGTGTATGCATATGTCTCAGTTAGAAAAAAACTCCCTCTTCATGGATAGTACTAGTCACTGGGGGGGGGGTGGATCTTAAAGCTTTATTTGGCCCCAACATTCAACCTGCAACCTGTCCAGTGATCCCTGAATGTATACAACCTACTACTGTGTTTACACTCAAGAACAATTTATTTGATTTTTTTTTTCTGGGATAAAGTAGCATTCATTACTTTCCTCATGGCATGTGGTTGTTCTTATTTAATCCAGTATAGAATCATTCAGTCCATGTTTAATTCTGAGTTTTCTCCAGGCACCCCCTCCCTGTGTTGCTAGATGTGTCTGAGTGGGAATCTCTCCATTTGGAGAGTGTGGTGTCTAATAATAATACCATGAAGAACATTTGCTTTTGCCTTGTTTCTAGAACACTACATTCCTGAATCTGTTCACTGAGCCTTGGGATGATTTGTGGTGTTTTGAGAACTAAACTTTCTTTTCTTCAATTTGAGTCTGTAGCAAATAATTTACCCACTGCATGGCAGAAACGCCAGAATTTTTTTTTCTCCTTTTAGTTTCCTTTGGTACTTGGAAATGAAGAGGGGAAAAAAGACAGTTAAATAGTATTTGATTTTATTGGGAGGGTACAAACCAACTCGGCAGAGATATGGAAGGTTGTGAGCAATCCAATATGGGTGCTGGGAACTGAACTTGAGTCCTCTGGAAGAGCAGGGTGTCTCTCAAGCCCCTGCTTGAAAAGCAAGAAGTGCTCTTAACCACTGGAGCACATCTCCAGATCCTGCCATATTGTTTTCCAAAGAGGAGGTTTCATACGACTTTTACTTTTAGTCAATGCAGGACACCCTGTGTGTCTTTTAACACAGTATTACACTCATATTTCCTCCCTCCATTCCTCCTTGTCTACTTCTCTTTTTCATCTTTCCTCTCTTCTCTCTCTTTCCCCTTCTTTTCTATCCTAGCCTTAGCTTCTGCCTTGTCTTGTATTTTTTTCCTTTCCATGGTATGGATGGAACCCAGAGCTTTCCATATGCTGGATAAATGCTCTAATGCTGAGTTACAGCTTCACCCCGTTATCGTCTTTTCTAAACTGAAAAAAAGTCAGGCTTTACTGTTCTGAGAATAAATTGAGCATGTTTCCTAAGATGAATGCTTTGTGGTTTTGCTGTTGCTGGAGGAGCCAGTGCATAGGAGACAGTCTTAGCTAGCCACCTGCAGTCATAAGCTTAGCACACATTATTCATAGTTTTCTTGTTGGAAGATGGGAGAGTGAAAATCATCATTTAGGAAACACATGTGCACTCACATTCTAGCCCTGGGGCATAAAGGAATTGAACCACAAACACATGCATGAGAACACATTACTTCTTCCACCCCTGCTGTGCCTAAATGAAGTAACAATATTTTCTTTTTATGTTACTTGGAAAATTGGTAAGGTTCCTGTCAAAACAGGATTTTTTTTTATTAATTTGCCATTTGAAAATCCTTTTCCATGGCTACTATATTTTAAATACAGAGACTATCCTATATAGAAAAATTTCCAAGAAAACATTATGGTTCTCATGTGGAAAAAAGTAAATGAAAACATTGTGAGGAAAACATAGAGGAGATGGAAAGGGATGAAAGAGCAAACTGTTTAGAACACCGGTCAGGTAGTCACTGTGTCCCCTGCCTTCTCTAGGTCTTCCTACTGTGACTATAGGACATTGATTGCTTAGATCATTCAGAATTTCCCAACATGCTTTCAGGAAGCAATGTTCTCTTTCAAGCTGTCAATCTTCTTGACTTTCCTTTTTCCCTCATTTTAAATACTATAAAGGTTTATGAATCTATTACATAAAGGTTTATGAACATTTACCCATTTGAAATTTCCTTCATTCAAAATTATTTTTTTAGAATGTGGTCAGGTGTGGTGATACATGCCTGTAGTCAGTCTCAGCTGCTGATGCCGCAGGAGGATGGCCCATATCCTGGAGCTCAAAGTTAACCTAGGCAACAGAGTGAAACAGTCAACTATCGTCTCAAAACAAGCCACCGAGCTGGTCATTACCTTAAAGACAATCTTCCATTTGGCCTGAAAACAATAATAGAGGGGAAACCACTTAGCCAGAAACAAGATCTGCATTTCTTAAGTTCCTCAAAATCATAATTCCCACTAAAGTCTCTCCTGCTGGAGAAAAAGGGATAATTTTTACCCAAAACCCTCTACAGATGACATGAATTTGACTTAATAGAATTTTAAAGTCCAGAAATTACTAAGATTATGCATTCAGCAAAGGAGACACTCCTTAAAACTAGGCTATGGATGGCCTGTGAAGTTCTTGTTTTAAAATTACAAACAGAACAAGAACATTTAACAGGCACCTAACACACTTTTTGAGTCCCAGAATACATTTCTCCATTGATTGGAGTTCCTAAATTTCATCCCTGAGGGAGACTTAAAAACATCTACCTTTTCTCCTAAGGCCCTAACCACTAACCCAGACACGATTCCACCAAGTTCACTCTGGCAAACCAATAAATTTTGGGGCTTACTGACAAAGAACTGGTGAGGGCTTACTTACAGGAGAGTGGGAGCTCTCCATCAAAAGGCTGAACTGGAGAGGATCCAACAGTAGGCTTGGGGGTTTTCCCATAGCCTCATCCATGGAGCCCTCCTACCTGCTAGTGTTCTCTGGCTTGTGTACTATTGCCATTTTGCAAGGCCATGTGCACTTAGGGCTGAATTGCATATAACTTGTGGTATAGAATAGGTACTCAAGTGAGAGTCCTATGACGATTTGTGATGGGATATAAACTTATTCAAGTTGGACCAGATAAACTCCTGAAGTGGTAGTTGTTTGGCTGGGAAGATAGTGATATTTAACACTATGTAACACATGCCCCAGATGAAAAACTGCCACTGTGTTGAAACCTGCTAGGCCTGGTTCCGTTGCATCATAGCATGAAACAGTGCCAACACCTGTGTTAAACTACAGTCAATCACTTCGCTGCTGATCGAATGGAGAACATTTGTTTTCAACTTTAGTTCTCACCAAGTAACTTGCTGCCATTTTCATTTAGTTCCTCTTGGTTTCAAGAAATCATTCCAGGTGACTGTGTTGTGAAAGCAAGTCCAGGGCGAGAGTAGCTAGATGACAAGTGAGACATTATGTGAAGGCTTAATGTGAAATCACAACCATGATGGGGATAGCAAGAACACC
This sequence comes from Lophiomys imhausi, assembly GCA_907164525.1. Taxonomy (NCBI): domain Eukaryota; kingdom Metazoa; phylum Chordata; class Mammalia; order Rodentia; family Muridae; genus Lophiomys; species Lophiomys imhausi. The sequence goes on along the minus strand of CAJQZJ010033120.1, from coordinate 1,819,514 downwards.
CAGCTGAATGAAATTGGGATACCCCCAGCAGCAGCAGACATGAGCAAGGGAAGAGAAAGGGGGCTGCCTGGGAAACCAACAGCAGCAGCTGTGGGAACTAAAAGTGGTGGGAAGAGGTAACATCATACTGGCTAAGGAGGTATATTGCAACAGACACTAAGTGATGGATATCTATTTAGTTATAAATATCTAATGATTGAATAACTGGATGAAGCAGATCATGGAGGAGTGTAAGAACAAAACAAAATAATCTCCAACTTTTCATTTTTAAACATGTACAGTGCCTCACATAAGTTAGGGCCTCTATAGATATATGTTTCAATGTTTGTTAATAGAACCAGGTCTTATACACATAGATAATTCTTGCACTGAGGAAGGTGACGCAGGATTAACATTTTGTGACTATCCTTGGGCTACATTGCAAGACCCTTTCTCAAAACAAGTTAACTACTGTATCTTGTATTTAGTGTGATCATGTCAAATGGACAATGTTTTCATTCAATTTTTTTCATTATTTGAACATTATATTTTTCATATGAAAAATACAGTGGACTGTTTATATAAAGAAGATTCTATTCTGAACTCATTGAGTAGTGTGAAAAACCATATTGTTTAAAGATATTGGGGATGTAGCTCAGAGTTTGCCTAGTATGTCTAAAGTCCTGGGGTTCAATCCCTAGCAACACATAACCCAGATATGCTGGAGTATATCTATAATCCCATTACTCAGGAAGTAGGAGCAGACTGAGCTGATGCCCACCTGGGGAAATAAGTTTAGTGTATGACACATAATAAGCAGAAGAAATGAGCATCATAAAAGTGTGGAAGGGTTCAAGTTGGGAAGTACAAAATTCTAGTTAAGTGAATGGTAAGCTAGAGGCCTTGTTGAGAAGAGGAATATTGAATTAGGAGCACACTCCACAGCTATCTGGGAAGTGGGTAGGGCAGGTCAGGCAGAGGAAGCTGAGCACATACATCCCTAAGCGACATAATATAGGACCCAGGATATTTCAAGAGCAATGTGCTCAGCTGAGTATGAATGAGGAACTGAGGGGTGTAAAGGAGCCTGTTCTGAGAGATTGAGAACCTCCTTGTCAACATAGAAGGTTGATTCCTTGTATCCACATGGTTTGAAAGGCAAAGGAATGTTCCCATCTTGATTTGATCACATTGTCAGTGACCACATACCTGTCTATGAATCTGTCCATTATTTTATTAACTAGGGTTCACTGTTCCTTCCTAGATTCTCATGGTATTTCTGCCAGATTGCTGTCACATTAGGTAACATAGAATTGTCTCCCTTCTTTTTTTGGCTCACAAATATCCCGAAGGTATCTTGTTCCTCCTTGTGTGCTGATGTTCTCCACTGTTAGTTCTGCACATAGTTGCTATCTACTAATTTTTAATACTGTCTTTATGTATTTTTTTCAAGTTTGTTTATGGCAACTCGATGATGAAATGCCACACGTATTCAGAAGTAGTGATTCTTAATATGATAGTTGGGCATGATTGAACTTAAAATGTCCATTATTCTCTTGAAAAACATCTTTTTGAATATATGATTGTTTTAAAATCACTAATGTGATATGCCAGCCCATCAATAGCCAAACCAGTCAATCTGTTGTGTCCAGGTTGGGTTTCAGAGAGAGGGGTTTGGAACAACCCAAAATCCCTTTGGCTTTAACCTTAGTGCTAGAGCAGCAGACTTACTTATGAGTGTGTTGTCAGTAGTGAAAGGTCTCAGCTTTCCCTGAAGATAGGTTCCCTATATACCCAGGGTTGTACTCCAGTGGCAGGCTGCTTACCTAGCATGTAGGAGACTCTGGGTTTGATCCCCAACATCATTTACAACTGAGGACATAGTGATAATGCTTGTAATCTCAGTACTTGGGGTTAGGAAGTAGGAGAGACAGAAGATCAAGGTCATCTTTAACTACATAGTAAATCTGAGATGAGCCTGAGCTACCTGATACCTGGTCTCAAAATAAATCAGCAAGATAAAATAAAATAGAATATTCTCACTATATAGATTGACTTCTGCAGGCCCATGTTTCTGCCTTTGGAGTGATTCCTGTTACTTGAAAGGACATGGCATAGATAGTTGTTAGAATGATTCATAGAATGTACACTGGTGCTAAGCAGTTGGAAACACTAGTGTGGAGACTAATGAGGACTTAGTAAAAATTGCACTTCTGTCCACCAATGGGGGGAAGGAGAGACATCTATCTATCATCTATCATCTATCTATCTATCATCTATCTATCTATCTATCTATCTATCTATCTATCTATCTATCTATCTATCATCTATCTATCTATCTATCTATCTATCATCTATCTACATATTATCTATTTATCATTATCATCTAAGACATATTATCTGTCATCTTATCAATCATCTATCATCTACTATCTATCTATTTATCTTCTATCTATCATCATCGATCATCTATCATCATCTAAGATATATCATCTGACATCTGCCTACCTATCATCTATCTCTCTCTCTCTATCTATCTATCTATCTATCTATCTATCTATCTATCTATCTTCTATCTATCATCATCTATCATCTATCATTATCTAAGATATATCATCTGTCTACCTATCATCTAACTATCATCTATCTAATTATCATCATCATCTAAGATATATCATCTATCATCTCTATCAATCATCTATCAATCATCTATCTATCATCTATCTATCATTTACTATCTCTCCCTTCTATCTATCTATCTCTCTCTATCTACTTATCATCTATCTACCTTTCTATCTATCTGGTGGGTACTCTAACTCTTCAGTTTGCTGATTACATAATGAAGATCCCTTTTCTGTGTGAACATGACTTAATAAGCGAGATGATTTGCAATAATGGAACTTTACCAAGAGGACAGCTTTTCTTATTGAAAGCAACTCTCTTGTCCTCCCTCTCTGTGACATTCATTTTCCATAAATGGTGTGGGCTTTGCCATGGCATTCTTCAGCAGCAGGAGACCATTATCCCTTGAGATTGTTCTCTCTGCTTTCACATTATCTCTTAATTATTGCCCTCTTTCCTACAGACAAAGCCCTTAGGAATTTTCATGTAATTTCACTCCTCCTTTCTCCCAGATTTGTACTGTCACCAGCGTGGATTTAGGTGTTAACCCCACAATGTCCAGAATAATGAATCTTGTAGACAGTTGGCTGTATATCAAAGGAATCCTTTGAGAGGGTTTGAAACGCTGTGAGCAGTATGGGAGACAAATGCTTGGGAACTAAAAACTTTGGCATTGAAGCCTTGAAAAGAGAAGAGAGATTGACAATGGGAATCTCCATGCTAGCAGAGCCAAGAATGGAAGATTTAGTTTTTCCCATGTATTAGTCTCTCAAGACCAATCACTTCAGTTATTTACATCAAAGCAAAGGTTTGCTCCCTCCCACTAACAAAAATAGCCCTCGATATGTAAATCACATTTCTGCCACTGTTTGCGTGTGTGTGTGTGTGTGTGTGTGTGTGTGTGTGTGTGTGTGAATAACCAGCCAAATGAGAACAATGATTGTAAAACCATAAAGACCTCTCCTGATGCCTCTAAATGGCTGTCTGTTAACTTCAATTCAGACCATGTAAATATTAACCCCATTAAGGAAGTAATCTGAAATGTAAGCACTCAGGTTACTCATTAGCATTTGATTATCTCGCTTTACGCTGCTAATTCATGATACAAAATGCATTCACTATATGCCCTATATGCACAGATGCGTAGATGCACATGTGACTATATTGATATAAGGTTGTGTTTAGGGATGAATTCTTGGAGACCGTGGGTTAAGAAAGGCAACCTTTTGCTTTAGTCACACACAAAATCAATTAAGAAGAGATAAAATCCAACCCTTTTCACTTTCACCTCTAGTAAGGACACATACACTGATTTGGCTGTTAGTTCAAGGGATCCAAAAATTCTGTGCAATTTGCTTCAATATTTATTGATCATAATTGTAACACCACATAATAGGGAACAGTGGACTCTAGTTGCTGGTATTTCTGGCAGAGAAAGAGTGGGGCATTAAGTCCTTCTCCTATTTCTTTGAAAATACATTTTTAAAACAAAAATCCTGGTGCTTTCTCAACATAATCTAAAGGTCACTGACAATAGCCCACCTGCAGATGTTGATGTGTGACATTTAAACTGAATACAAAGAAGCATGATACCCATTTGAAAGAACCAGTTACTTTCAAAATAACATTGTTTACCAAACTGGCTGGCTTTGAACTAAGTAAATATAACATTCTATGTCATTTCTCAGATATTACTTGAAAAATATGCCTGTATACCATCTTTGAGAATGGACTAAATAACTTATGTCAGTCATTAATATTTGTTTGTTTACTTTCTCAATGAAGAAAGGATTTCTAACATAACAGATTTACTTTTAATTTAACATTTAGGGTGGAGGCCCAGAGGACACTGAATTCCCTGGAACTGGAGTTACAAACAATTATGAGTTCCCTGATGTGAGTCCTTGGAACTGAGTCTGAGTCTTCTATAAGAACAGTAATTGTTCTTAACTACTGAGCCAATTTCTCCAGTTCCCTTTCTCTGCAGCTTTAGAAGTTTTGTTGTTTGTGGGGTCTCTAAGGAGTAATTATTTTATTTACTTCATTTCATATTTTTGTAAATGAGATGGTAAGTTATTCCCTGAGGAGCACTAGATAAGATTAAAGAAATATTGACAAAAATCTAAGGTCACAAGAGGCCAAGGGATCATTACTCTGATCTTGCTCTAAGGTCAAAGGGGAGTCCATACAAATGTTT
>CAJQZJ010033120.1:1799109-1814706 GCA_907164525.1 Lophiomys imhausi | reverse complement strand
TGTGTCTTATTCTTAATGATTGGCAATGGTAAAAAGATCTTTATTCTGAAACTGCACTACTGAACAGGAATAGAGGTCCAGCTTATCCAGAGGATAGAAATCTCAACCTATTTGAGCTCAGAATCACATGAGAAGGTCTGAGGAGCTTGGAGGTTAGAGGCTATTTATTTATTTGTTTCTTTATTTATATACTTGAGACAGGGTATCAAGTAACCCACGGTGGCCTCCTACCTAGGATGATCATTTGATGGAAATTTGTAAGAAAAGATGTCATAACTCGGGACATTAAACTGAATAAACATTAAGCATACACCATATTGTCAAACTGAATCCTATGATTAGCAACAACATTACCAGGCACTTTTTATCCTGATGGACCCAGGAGCTATATTACTAGCAGATTTTTAAAACTTAATGCGGATTTTGAAAGAGACTTAAATGGGCCATGTAAATTTTGGAGGACTAAAGACACATTGCCCTGGTTATCATGTGTGTGCAGACAGCTCTCTGCTTTAATAATCGCACAGGTTCTAACTGTGTTGCTGTTAGAATATCGAGGGCCATCTGGCTTGTGGGATGCTGTCCTCATTATTTTAACTTTTGATTTTAAAAGAGATCTTTTGGGCTGTAAAAAGAACATACTGATGCTTATACACTGAGAATGTGACAAAGCACAAAAGGGAAGTTCTGAGAAGGAATCCATTGTTAGAGTAGGGCAAACGGAAAAAGGTTTGAGGTGTAGTTATTGAATATGGAAGATTACAATGACAACATCCAAAACCAAAACAATTTAGCCAACAAAACAGCAGATGCATAAATGACTATTATACATTTTATAAATGAGATTTATCTTTGTGTTTAAAACTTTTAGACAACTTTTTCTTTTGACTGGAGACAACTTTTTATGTTTTTGAATTGTTTGCTGCTGTTGGAGACCTTGTATTTGGGTTGTTGGGAATGTGCTGGAGACACAGAATAGACACAATTTATTCTAGAGGTAGACCTTTTGATTGCTTTAATTTGGGTGCATAGGTTTCTGTCCACTATGAGAAGGTGATCCTTAAGCACATGAAAATATTGGTATCTTTGACAGGCACCATCTTAGTAAAATCTAATTGACAACCTTCTTCTGGTAATGCATGCCTCCGATGTACTGGGTTAAAGTTGTGGCTTTGTATCAACCCCTTGATTATTAGAGAAATGGAGTAGACAGGGACATGTCAAATTTTGCATCATGGACTTCAACATCCATTTCACTTTTCAAGGACCACAGGGAATTAGAATAAAGGTTGGTTGTTGAGATGTTGTGGATCCTGATGTCCCTTAATAATTTTCTTCTTCTCTTTTTTTTCAATTTATTTTTTATTTCTTCAAGTTACATCTCAATCACAATCTTCTCCCTACTCCCCCCCCCTGCTGGTCTCCCCCTCCCACTCTCTTCTCCTTCAAACCCCCATCCACTTCCTTTTTTTTTTTTTTTAAAGTTTAAGGTATATTTTTTCCCCTTTTCAGTCAAACAAATGACTCTTTCTCTTAAAACAACAAATACAATACAACACAACAGAAATAATTAGGCCACAATTATGAGAATTATTATATTCTGCAGAATATGGCATTCAAAGGTGTTTTCTTAACTTAAGATTTTTTTGATATTTAGACATGTCAACTCCTGATAGCACCCCCATATTCTACTTCAAGCAGAAGATGAGCATCGAAAAATCTCCAATTGGAGATGGTTGAATTAGTGGCAAACCTGTAAATTGGTAAGAAAAATCCCTTGCTTCAACTGTAGACAGAATATTGTCCAAAAATGACAGAACTTGGAAGCAGGTAAGTCGACAGCCTAGCTCTGCCAAGACAGGAGAGGCAAGTCCTTCATAATTCCTGCTTTATAATCAATGTCTGTCAGAGAAATGGGACCAAACAGCTGAAGATTGATACAATTGTCCAGGCAGCCACAAGTATGTCATTTCTTAGTTTTGGAAGCTGCTGGCCCTGTGCTTCCTGTATAATCAGATATATTTATCCCTCTCTCATCTCTGATGTGTTTGAAGACTAGATAGCTAGAGTCTCATAGTTAAATTTTGAGTTTTTTAGGAATTAAGAGGGTGTTCTGGGTCTAAGAAGTAGTTTTTAAAATTGTGATGCAAGTTAGGATGGAAGCTGAGTTGAATATAGAACTTTAAACTCATGGAGATGGTTGGATAGTCGAATGTTAAATCAGTTGCCAAATACATATGGACTGGATATTGGGAATGTACGCTAAGCCTTATAATTTTCATCTGTTCTTATGTTACCCTTGAGTCTATCAATCAGTCATCTTTAGTCAATCTATAACTGTGTTAGGTTTTTCATATATTTTCTGTTTCTGTAAGAGATGATCTTATATTTAATAATGAAAGAGAGGTATAAAAGCCATTTGTACAGAATCACCTACCAGTATGAATGTGGCTGTTATAGTTTGCAAACATGTTATCCATTTACTTGCTAAGATATCTAACTGGAGAAGTATGCTATGGCTCTAGGCATTCCTCCTAACACTTAAGTGAGATCTCTTAATGTTAGGTCTTGTGGTTATTCCATGTTGAAGAAAATTCTCAGTGGTAGACTGACAACCAACTATCTTGGCCTTTGAGCATTCTCCCCCAACACTGTTCATTATAAAAATTTATTTAGTAAGAGCTTCTAGGGTTGCTGATTAAAACAGAGGATAAAAGTTCAGTAATTTATTAGCATCATTATCCACAACATCAAGAGCTACTCAAGGTGCATTGGTGGTTGGTTATCTTCAGTTGCTTGAGGTGGCTTTCCCTCAGACACAGAGATTCCGCCATTAGAGACAAAAATCCTGTACTTCTTTCAGAATGTGGGCTATCCCCACTTCTGATGACTTCCCATTTTGTAGAGGAGCAAAGCCCCTCTCACTGATGCTAGATCTTGACCAGAGCTCAGGTTTCCACAGCTGTGGTGAGCTTTGTCCCTTTAGAGTTCTTTCTTCTGGGATTTCTCTGATGCAGACAGGCTTATTCATCAGGGGAAAACCTTATTCCTCAGGGCTGAGTGTACCAATTGGGCTTTTTCTTGTTCCTGTAATCACTTCCCTTGAGTCTTTTAGACAGTTGCTATTTTATCTCTGCTGTTGAAAACTCCAAAGGCAGCTTTAAGAGATGTTCAAGGGTGCCTTGGGGACTTATTGATTGCTTTTGCAGTTTCTCCTGGTAGCCATCTGACTGAGGAAATAAGCACCCATCTAATTCTAATTGTAAGATTTTAAAAACCTCTAGCCAGTGTGCTTACATCTTTAAGCTTTGTCTTGAAGATTATTTTGTGATTTAATTAGGCCTTCTGCAATGTTTTTAAACTTTCTAGTTTTGTTTTAATCTTTCTATGCCCATTCTGAGATAATTCTAAGCAGTAAGATAAATCTTATTTGTCATACAGAGAACTTTCCATCCCCAAACATTTTCTTTTCTTTTTATCCTCTTTTACCAAAAGTATATTTCTATACCTATAACCATTAAAATATCTTTCTTTTATTTGGTTGTTTTCTTTCTAGATTTTTAAAATAAAATTTAGAAAATGCATTTTAAGTAAAATAACTTTATATTCCAATAACAACCTGTAAATGAAACAAGCTACATGTAAAACATGGCCAAAGCATGGTTGCAATCTGGATATAGTAAGGCTGTATCTTTTTATTTATATTTTTATGTTTATTTAATACTTCCGTTTACATCACCATCACAGTCCCTCCCTCCACCATCCCAGTCCCACCCTTCCACCCTCTTCCCCTTCTCCCACCTATCCTATTCCTCAGGTGTAAGGTGCCTTACATATCAGCCCCCATCAGTTCAGCAGTTCAGAGGGCTAAGAGCTTCCTCTTGCACTAGGAACCTACATGGCCGCTCCACTAGGGCAAAGTGTCCAACTATCATACAATTTGTTACTGTTTATTTCAGTCTGTTTGTTGCAGGATAGTTATCCTATACTATATGGCTAAAATCCAGTTAAAAGTGAATAGATGCCATGTGTATCTTTCTGGGTCTGAGTTATCCTCTCATTCAGGATGAGCTTTTCTAGTTCCATTCATTTGGCAGCAAATTGCATGATTCCCTTGTTTCTGCTGTATGAGTAGTATTCCATGGTGTAAATGTACCACAGCTTTTTTATCCATTCATCAGTTGAGGGACATCTCGGTTGTTTCCAGTTTCTAGCTATTACAAATAAAGCTGCTATGAACATAGTTGAGGAGATGTCCTTGTGGTTTGGTGAGGAATCGTTTGAATGTATACCCAGGAGTGGTATGACTGGGTCTTGAGGAAGAGATCTTTCAAGTTTTCTAAGATATTTAATTTCTTGATGTTCTTTATAAATTTTGGATAGTAGCCCTCTGTCAGATGTGTGGTTGGTAAAGATCTTTTCCCAATCTGTAGGCTGCCATTTTGTTCGAATGACAGTATCTTTTGCCTTACAGAAGCTTTTCAGTTTCATGAGGTCCCATTTATTGATTGTTGGTCTTAGAGCCTGAGCTATTGGTGTTCTGTTCAGGAAGTTGTCACCTGTGCCAATGAGTTTGAGGCTTTTCCCCCACTTTGTCTTTTATTAGATTTAGTGTGCCAGGCTTTATGTTAAGGTCTTTGATCAACTTGGACTTAAGTTTTGTGCAAAGTGATGAATATGGGTCTATTTGCATTCTTGTACATGTTGACATGGACTTAGACAAGCACCATTTCTTGAAGATGCTGTCCTTTATCCATTGTATGGTTTTGGCTTCTTTGTCAAAAATTAAATGACCATTAGGGTGTGGGTTTATTGCTGGGTCTTCAATTCAATTCCATTGATCAACTGGTCTGTTTCTATACCAGTACCATGCTGTTTTTATTACTACTGCTCTGTAGTATAGCTTGAAATATGGGATGGTGATACCTCCAGATGTTTTTTTTTTATTGTATAGGATTGATTTAGCTAATATGGGTTTTTTGTTATTCCATATGAAGTTAAGAATTGTTTTTTTCCAAGTCTGCAAAGAATTGTGTTGGTATTTTCATAGGAATTGCATTGAATCTGTATATTGCTTTTGGTAGGATGGAAATTGTATTATGTTGATCCTACCTGTACATGAGCATAGGAGATCATTCAATCTTCTGATGTCTTCTTCAATTTCCTTCTTCAAGGAGTTGAATTTTTTGTCATACAGTTTCTACATTGTTTGGTTAGAGTTACCCCCCCCCCCTTATTTTATATTGTTTGTGGCTATTGTGAAAGGTGTTGTTTCCTTGATTTCTCTCTCAGCCCTTTTATCTTTTGTATAAAGAAGGGCTACTGATTATTTTGAATTAATTTTTTATCTAGCCATCTTGCTGAAGGTGTTTATCAATTGTAGGAGTACTCTGGTAGAGTTTTAGGGGTTACTTATCATTTGCCAATAAGGATACTTTGACTTCTTCTTTTCCAATTTGTATCCCCTTGATCTCCTTTAGTTGTCTTATTGCTCTAGCTACAACATCAAGTACTAGTTGAAGAGATGTGGGGAGAGTGGGCATCCTTGCCTTGTCTCTGATTTTAGGGGAAATGCTTTAAGTTTCTCTCTAACTAATTCAATGTTGGCTACTTGCTGTATATTGTCTTTAGATTTTCTAGGTATGGTCCTCATATAGAAGCTTTCTCCAGGACTTTTAGCATGAAGGGATGTTGGATTTTGTCAAATACTTTTCAGCATCTAGCAAGATAATAATTTGTTTTTTCTTTCAGCTTGTTTATATGGTGGATTACATTCATGGATTTTTGTATGTTGAACCACCCCTGCATTCCTGGGATGAAGTCTACTTGATCATAGTATATGATACTTTTGATGTGTTCTTGGATTCTGTTTGGAAGTATTTTATTGAGTATTTTCATGTCTATGTACATGAGGGAAATTAGTCTGAAATTCTCTTTCTTTGGTGAGTCTTTGTGTGGTTTAGGACTCGGGGTGACTGTGGCCTCATAGAATGAATTTGGCAGTGTCCTTCTGATTCTGTTTTGTGGAAGCATCTGAAGAGTATTGGTATTAGCTCTTCTTTGAAGGTCTGGAAGAATTCTGTACTGAAACCATCTGGCCCTAGGCTTTTTTTGGTTGGGAAACTTTTAATGACTGCTTCTATTTTTTTAGGGGTTATAAGAATGTTTAATTTGTTAATCTGATCTTGATTTAACATTGGTAGGTGGAGTCTATCATGAAAATTGTCCATTTCTCTTAGGTTTTCAAATTTTATGCAGTACAGGTTTTTGAAGTAAGACCTAACAATTCTTTGGATTTCCTCAATGTCTGTTGTTATTTCTCCCTTTTTATTTCTGATTTTGTTGATTTGGGTATTTTTCCTCTGCCTTTTAGTTAGTTTGAGCAAGGCTGTGTCTATTTTGTTGATTTTCTCAAAGAACCAACTCTTGGTTTCATTATTCTTTGTATTGTTCTTTTTGTTTCTAAGTTGTTGATTTCAGCCCTGAGTTTGATGATTTCTTGTCATCTGTTCCTCTTAAGAATATTTGCCTAGAAAAAAAAAAAAAAGAATATTTGCCTCATGAGACACTTTTCACTGGTGGTACTGCCTTGTAGGCCCCCAGTGTATGAGGAGGCTCTTGGCCCTCATATGACTGCTGAATTGAGATGAGGGACTGTTATGTAGGGACACTCCACTCCAGAGGAGTGGGATGGAAGGGTTCGGGGGTAGAGAGTGAGAGGGCAGGGCTGGGAAGAGGGGAAAGAGGACAATACGATGGAGATGTAACTGGAAGAAACAAATAAATAAATTTATTTATTTTAAGAAAAGAATATTTGCCTCTTTTTTTTCCCTAGCACTTTCAGTTCTGCTGCCAAGTTGCCAATATGAACTGTTACAATTTTCTTTTTGAAAGCACATAGTGCTGTGAACTTTCCTCATAGCACAGCTTTCATTGTGTGCCATAGATTTGGGTATGTTGTGTCTTTGTTTTCCTTGGATTTTAGAAAGTCTTTGATTTCCTCCTTTATTTCTTCCCTGACTTAGTAGTCATTGAGTAGAGAATTGTTCAGTTTCCATGAATGTGTAGGCTTTTTGTTATTTCTGTTGTTGTTGAAGTCTAGCTTTAATCCATGGTGGTCTGATAAGATACAAGAGGTTATTTCAATTTTCTTGTATCTGTGGGGGCTTGCTTTCTGTATGACTATAAGGTCAATTTTGGAGAAGGTTCCATGCAGTGTTGAAAAGAAGGCATAAACTTTTGTGTTTGGGTGAAATGTTCTGTAGATATCACTTAGGTCCATTTGGTTAATGGCCTCTGTTATTCTCATTATTTCTCTTTTTGGTTTCTGTCTCAATGACATGTTCATTGCTGTGAATGAGGTGTCGAAGTCTCCTACAGTTAATGTGTGGGGATTGATGTGTGGTTTAAGATTTAGAAGAGTTTCTTTTACAAATGCGGGTGCCCTTGTGTTTGGGCATAGATATTCAGTATTGAGATATCATCTAGATGAATTTTTCCATTGACTAGAATGTGGTGTCCTTCCCCCCCCACTTTTTGATTAATTTTGGTTGAAAGTCTATTTTATTTGATATTAGGATGGTTACTCCAGATTGCTTCCTGAGACCATTTGCTTGGAAAATCTCTTCCCAGCACTTTGCTCTGAGGTAGAGTCTATCTTTGTTAGTGAGATGTTTTTCTTGTATGCAGCAAAATGATGGGTCATGATAACAAATCCCTTCTATAAGCCTGTGTCTTTTTACTGGGGAGTTGAGTCCATTGATGTTGAGAGATATTAATGATAATAGGCTGTTATTTCCTGTTATTTTTATGTAGGTGTTGGTTGTGGGTTTGTGTGTTTCTTTTGGTTACCTGCAGTGGAGTTTTTTGTTTCCTGTGATTCCTTGGGTATAGTTATTTTCTCTGCGTTGGAATTTTCCTTCTAGGATCATTTCTAGAGCTGGATTTGTGATAGATACAGTTTAAATTTAGTTTTGTCATGGAATATCTTGTTTTCTCTGTCTGTGTTGACAGAAAATTTTGCTGGGTATAGTAGTCTGGGCTGGCACCTATGTTCTCTTAGGGCTTGTAGAACATATGCCCAGGCCATTCTGGCTTTTTTTTTTTTTTTTAGTGTTTATTTATTACTTCAAGTTACATTTCTATCACAGTGCCTTGTTTCCACCACTCCCAGTCCCACCCTCCCACCCTCTGCCCCCTCTCCCTTCTATCCTACTCCTTGGGAGTGGGAAGTCCCTACATATCAGTCCCCCACCCCAGTTCAGCAGTCACATGCAGGCTAAGAGCTTCCTCATATACTGGGGGCCTACATGGCAGCACCCCTTGGGCAAAGTGTCTCATTAACAGGTAACAAAGTCTATGTTCCTGTTCCTTTTGGTGCATTGGTTGTAATATAGTTATCCTGTACTATACCTCTAAAATCTGCTTCTAAGTGAATAGATGTCATGTGCATCTTTCTGAGTCTGGGTTAGCTCAATCAGGATGAGCTTTTCTAGTTCCCTCTGGCTTTTAAAAATTCTGATGGATCTGCCATTATATGTTACTTGACCTTTCTCTCTTATAGTTTTTAATATTCTTTCTTTGTTCTTTACATTTGGTGTTTCAATTATTATGTGGAGAAAGGAATTTCTTTTCTTTTCTAATCTGTTTGGTGTTCTGTATGCCTCTTGGAATTTTACCAGCTTCTCATTATTTAGGTTTGGGAACTTTGCTTCTCTGATTTTTTTGAAAATGTTTCCTGGACCGTGGATTCGGGAGTCTTCTCTTCCATCTGTGTCTATAATTCTTAGGTTCTGTCTTTTCATTGAGTCCTTAATTTCTTGGATATTATATATAAGGAATTTTTTAGCTTTCTCATTTTCTTTGGTTGTTGTACTGATTTTTTCAATTGAGTCTTCCACATCTGAGATTTTGTCTTACATCTCTTATATCCTATTTGTGATATTGATGTCTGTAGTTTCTGTTCTCTTTCCTTGGTTTTCCACCTTGAAGATTATTTCTGCTTATATTTTCTTTATTGCTTCATTTTCCAATTTCAAGTCTTGAATGGTTTTATACATTTCCTGCTCCAATTTGATTGTCTTTGCCTGCAAATCTTTCATATCCTTGTCTCTTTCCCACTCTGGTTTGACTGATCAGGTTAGCAAGGAGATCTTTAATGGAATTCTCCATTGCTTTCTTTTGTAAAATTGTGATTTCTTTAAATTCTTTCAAGAATTTACTTTCTTCTTGTAAGGCCTCTATTATTTTCCTAAGCATAGATTTGTCATCATTTTCATGTGTTTCAGCTGTGAGGTGTGGGATGCTCATGGCTTGCTGTACTAGCATAGCTGAATTTTGTTGGAGTTATATTTCCCTGACTTTTTTCAGTTCTGTTCTTTCCCTGGCCTTTAGTCATCTGTGTCTTTAGCTGTATATTCTTATTGCCTTCTGGACTTGGTGTCAAGGAAGAAACTCTGGTGTAGAGGCTGTATAATCTTGGTGATCTGTAGCTCTCCACAGGCTGAATGGGCCCTTGTGTTGGTGGCTAGTTCTCAGTGGACCTCCCACAGCTCACCCCTTCCTGTTCTGTCCCAACTCCATATTCAGCTCAGGGGTTGGGGTGGGATGTATTATTTCCATCTGCAGGTTCCTGCGATCCAGCTTGTCTTCTTAGTGATGTCAGTGAGAGTTGACAGACTACAGGCTGTAGGCTAGAATTGCAGTTACCCTGAAGCTTATGCATCAGGACTGTGATCCTGGACCTCCCAAGATGCTCTCAGTGGGCTCTCAGGTTCAATGCACACCTTACAGCCAGAAGTACTGTGATCAGGTACAGCCCATGTCACCCAGACAATGAGTAATGTTCCGGCATTGTTTCACTACTCCAGAGTTGGAGCTCTCTGTGTTGTAGCCTGGGTATTCAGCTGAGGGGCAAGGCAGGTGTCAGGAGGGAGTTCCGATGTGGAGTTTATACCCTGTCCACAGTGCTTGGATTTGGGGAAGCTCAGTTGCCTTTTCCTAGCCAGAATCTCTGTGCTCCAGTCCAGCTTGCCTGAGCCAGTGAGGCTTCTGGCAGTTTCTCTAGCTAGGCATCAGGACTGTCATCAGGACCATTGTCGTGGTCCTCCCAGGCTGCTCTCAGAGGGATCCCAATTACAACCTGTACCTCTCAGTGAGAAGCTCTGTGGTCCAGTACCACCCATTTGCTATGGCAGCACACAATGATCCAGAACTGCTTTACTGCTCCAGACCGAGATCTAGATGCTGTAGACTGAGTGCCCTGCCAAAGTGAACACAGGCAGGGTGCTCCAAAATGGAGTTCACAAGGTGTCTACAGCACTTGGACTCAGGGGAGTCTCAGTCGCCTCTTTCCTGCCAGAAGCACTGTGTTCCACAGAAGCCAACCTGGGTTGGCAGGGCTTCTAACAGTTTCCCTGTGGCTAGGGTGCCAGAATTGTGGTTATGCTCTCAAGCTTCTCTGGATCAACCTGTGCCTTTCAGACTGAAGTTCTATGAACCAGTGCAACCCTGTTGTTCAGGCTGTACACAATGGTACAGAACTGCTTTCCTGCTCTGAGCTGAGATGTTGATGCTATACCCTGAGTACCCAGTGGTCAGGAAGGGGGGGGGGGCAGGGAGTTCCAATATGTAGACTATATCCTGTCCACAGTTGGCTTAGGCTCAGGGAAGCTCAGTGCTTGTTATTTCGATCCCAGTTATGGGTGAGCCAGATGCCACCATGTTGCAAATCCTAGGAAGAATTGCCCTCAGTCTTACCATAGTGGCTCTGCTGTTCTTCTTTTGGGTGTCAGAACACCTGCACAGAAACTTCGGACTCAGGAAAATGAGTAGGGCCTCTGTTTGAAAGTTGAGGTCGCCAGGATGGGTCTTGAAAAGATCATATATGCTGACTCTTCCACTGCAGCAGGAAGTGCTGTCCCCAGCAGGAAGTGCTCTGTCTCCCTTGTCTGGCATCCCTGTTCTTCCAGTGTCTATATGTCCAGTACAGAGTTCTTTATTGTCCCTGTCTTTGCTGGGCAAGCCCAGATAGCCTTGCACCTCTCAAACTGCCATTCAGCAGGATTATATCTCTGCAATGGTCCAGTTGGTCTTCCTGAAGATCAGAATGTGTCTGAGCTTATTGACACCATCTTGCCAAGTAGAATATATCTTTTAAATACGTTATTTGTTTTATTTTAATTATATGTATGTGTATGGGTGGAAGGGGGTATGTGTACATGAGTCAAAGTGCCTATGGAGATTGAGGAGGGCAACTGTACTTCTGGAGCTGGAGTTAGAAATTTGGAGTGATCTGAACCTAACTCATGTCCTCTGCAGTAGGATTACAAGCCCTTAACCACTGAACCATCTCCCCAGACCTGAGATGTGTTGTTTTTTGTTTGTTTGTTTTTCAGGGAGAAGGGGTTTATTTGACTTATAATTCCAGGTCACAGAACATAATGGTAGAGAAATCATAATTGCAAATGCTTGAAAGGACTGGTCACCTTACACCCACAGTGTGGGGAGCAGAGAACAATAAATTAGTGCACACAAGTGCTCAGGGTAATTTCTCCATTCTTACACAGTCCAGGATCTTCTGCTCATGCATTGGTGCCCACACACAGTGGACAGTCCTCCTCCAAATTAACATAAATATGATTTTCCTCCACTGATAGGTCCAGAAGCCCATCTCGCCAGTGAGTCTAGTTCTTGTCAAGATGATAATTACACAAAGGAATACACCTTTTTCTCAGCACCCCACGGAACCTTCTCCAAAATAGACCACATAATTGGTCACAAGGATAGTCTCAATAGATACAAGAAAATTGAAATAACACCTTGTATCTTATCAGACCACCACGGAATAAAGCTGGTCTTCAACAGCAAAAGAATCAACAGAAAGCCTACACACACATGGAAATTGAACAGCTCCTTACTGGATGACCACTGGGTCAGGGAAGAAATAAAGAAGGAAATCAAAGACTTCTTAAAATCCAACGACAATGAAGACACAACATACCCAAACCTATGGGATACATTGAAAGCTGTGCTACGAGGAAAGTTCATAGCACTAAGTGCTTTCAAAAAGAAAATTGTGACAGCTCATATTAGTGAACTAACAGCTAAGCTGGGTGACTTGGAAAAAAAAGAAACAAACACTCCCAAGAAGAGCAGAAGACAGGAAATCATCAAGCTTAGAGCTGAAATCAACAACTTAGAATCAAAAAGAACTATACAAAGAATCAATGAAACCAAGAGTTGGTTCTTTGAGAAAATCAACAAAATAGACAGACCCCTAGCCAAATTAACTAAAAGGCAAAGGGAAAGAACACAAATCAACAAAATCAGAAATGAAAAGGGAGAAATAACAACAGACATTGAGGAGATCCAGAAAATATTCAGGCATTACTTTAAAAATCTATATTCCACTAAATTTGAAAACCTAAGCGAAATGGACAATTTCCTCGATAAATTCCACCTAACAAAACTAAATCAAAATCAGATTAACAGCTTAAACAGCCCAATAACACCTAAGGAAATAGAAACAGTCATTAATAATCTCCCAACCAAAAAAGCCCAGGGCCAGATGGCTTTAGCATGGAATTCTACCGGACCTTCAAAGAGGAACTAACACCATTACTTTTCAAACTCTTCCACCACATAGAAACAGAAAGATCACTGCCAAACTCATTCTATGAGGCCACTGTCATTCTGATTCCTAAACCACACAAAGACCCAACAAAGAAAGAGAACTTCAGAAAATCTCCCTCATGAACATAGATGCAAAAATACTTAATAAAATACTAGCAAACCCAATTCAAGAACACATCAAAAGTATCATACACCATGCTCAAGTAGGCTTCATCCCTGGAATGCAGGAATGGTTCAATATATGAAAGTCTATCAATGTAATTCACCACATAAACAAGATGAAAGAAAAAAACCACATGATAATATCACTAGATGCAGAAAAAGCATTTGACAAAATCCAACACCCCTTCATGCTAAAAGTTCTGGAGAGAACGGGCATACAAGGACCATACCTAGAAATAATAAAGGCAATATACAGCAAGCCAGTAGCCAACATCAAATTAAATGGAGAGAAGCTTGAAGCATTTCCTCTAAACTCAGGGACAAGACAAGGATGTCCACTTTCACCATATCTCTTCAATATAGTACTTGAAGTCCTTGCTAGAGCAATAAGACAACTAAAGGACATCAAAGGGATAAAAATTGGAAATGATGAAGTCAAATTATCCCTATTCGCAGATATGTTAGTATACATAAGTGACTCCAAAAACTCCACCAAAGAACTCTTACAGCTGATAAACAACTTCAGCAAGGTGGCTGGATACAAAATTAACTCAAAAAAATCAGAAGCCCTTTTTATACAAAAAACAAATATACCAAGAAAGAAATAAGGGAAACAACCCCCTTCACAATAGCCACAAACAACATAAAATACCTGGGGGTAACTCTAACCAAACATGTAAAGGACCTATATAACAAGAACTTCAAGCCCCTGAAGAAAGAAATGGAAGAGGCCTTTAGAAGATGGAAAGATCTCCCATGCTCATGGATAGGTAAGATCAACATAATAAAAATGGCTATCCGACCAAAAGCAATATATAGATTTAATGCAATTCCTATCAAAATACCAACACAATTCGTTATAGACCTGGAAAAAGCTATTCTCAACTTCATATGGAACAACAAAAAGCCCAGAATAGCTAAATCAATCCTGTACAATGAAAAAACATCTGGAGGTATCACCATCCCAGATTTCAAGCTGTAGTACAGAGAAACAGTAATAAAAACAGAATGGTACTGTTATAGAAAGAGACCAGTGGATCAATGGAATCGAATTGAAGACCCAAACATGGATCCACACACCTATGGCCAACTAATCTTTGACAAAGAAGCCAAAAACGCACAATGGAAGAAGGACAGCATCTTCAACAAATGGTGCTGGTCCAACTGGATGTCCACTTGCAAAAGAATGAAATTAGACCCATACCTATCACCTTGTACAAAACTTAATTCCAAGTGGATCAAAGACCTTAACATAAGGCCAGCCACACTAAAGATACTAGAAGAAAAAGTAGGAGAAACCCTCGAACTCATTGGCACAGGTGACAACTTCCTGAACAGAACACCAACAGCTCAGGACCTGAGATCAACAATCAATAAATGGGACCTCATGAAACTGAAAAGCTTCTGTAAAGCAAAGGAAACTGTCATTCGAACAAAATGGCAACCAACAGACTGGGAGAAAATCTTCACCAACCCCACATCTGATAGAGGGCTATTATCTAAAATCTACAAAGAACTCAAGAAACTAAATGCCAAGAAACCAAATAATCCAATCAAAAAATGGGAGATGGAGCTAAATAGAGAATTCACAAAGGAGGAATCCCTAAGGGCTGAGAGACACCTGAAGAAATGTTCAACATCCTTAATCATCAGAGAAATGCAACTCAAGACGACCCTGAGATTCCACCTAACACCTGTTAGAATGGCTAAGATAAAGAGCTCAAATGATAGAGCATGCTGGCGAGGGTGTGGAGAAAGGGGAACCCTACTCCATTGCTGGTGGGAGTGCAGGCTTTTGCAACCACTATGGAGGTCTGTCTGGCGATATCTTAGAAATCTAGGAATAACCTTGCTTCAGGACCCAGCCATACCACTTCTGGGTATACACCCAAAGGACCTCTCACGGAGACATAGGGAAGTCTCCTCATCTATGTTCATAGCAGCCTTATTTGTAATAGCTAGAAATTGGAAACAACCCAGATGTCCCTCAACTGAAGAATGGGTTAAAAAATTGTGGTACATCTATACAATGGAATATTACTCAGCTATCAGAAACAATGAAATCATGCAATTTGCAACCAAATGGATGGATCTAGAAGAGCTCATCCTGAATGAGCTAACCCAGTCTCAGAAGGATGCACATGGCATCTATTCACTTATAGTAGGATTTTAACTATATCATACAGGATATCTGTACTACAACCAACACATCAAAAGGAACAAGGACATAATTTTTTTTATCTTTTTCTTTTTCCTTCTTTTTTTTCTTTTTTCTTTTTCCTTTTCCCTTCTCTTTTGCCTCTCTTTTTTTGTTGATATTCTTTGTTTTTGTGGGTTTGTGTGTTTGTTGGTCTTTTTTTTAGTATTCCCCCAGTAGCAATGAGACACCATTCACTGGCAGTACTGCCTCGTAGGCCCCCGGTGAATGAAGAGGCTCTTGGCCCTCATATGACTCCTGATCTGTGGTGAGAGAATGTTAGGCAGGGACACTCCACCCCAGAGGAACAAGAGGGAAGGGTCAGGGGGTAGAGCATGGGAGGGTGGGGCTGGGAAGCAGGAAAAGAGGACAATATGATAAGGATGTAACCTGAAGCAACAAACAAATAAATTTATTAACTAAAAAAAAAAAAAAAGGCAGGGGGCAGGGCTGAAACACTGTGAATGAAACAGAGGATACAGCCATTCGGCCTGGTTTTGCAGACCTCCAGGTGTAGAGAAGACGTGGAGCTAAGGTGAAATACAAGAGAATTGTGGTATTGGCCCATGCCTTTGACTTTAGCGGAGACGGGGGGGGGGGGGGGA
>CAJQZJ010033120.1:1778788-1791111 GCA_907164525.1 Lophiomys imhausi | reverse complement strand
TATGAGGCAAGTTAGTATGAAAGCTGAGTTAGATATAGAACTTTAAAGTTATGGAGATGGTTAGATAGTAGAATGTTAAAGTCAGGTGCCAAATACATATGGACTGGACATTGGTAATGTATGCTAAGCCATATAACTCTTATAATTGTGGCCTATTTATTTCTGTTGTTTTGTATTGTATTTATAGTCATAAGAAAAAGAACCATTTTTTTGGACTGAAAGGGAGAGCTGTTGGGAGGAAAAAAGAAATACCTTAAACTGAAAAAAAAAAAAGAAGGGAAGAGGATGGGAGGGTGAGGGAGAGGAGGATGGAAGGGTGGGACTGGAGGGGGGAGTAGGGATGGGATTGTGATTGAGATGTAACTTGAAGAATTAAAAAATACATTATTAAAAAAAGAATTTCATAAATAAGAGGAAAAATGATTGTATGCTAATTGGAAGCTGTTTAGAAAGCCTTGATTGGACCAGTTCTTCACTTCTCCTATTTAATTCTCATGGACAACTCTAGAATGTGCTGGAAATTCAGCATGCTGGAATGATGGGAAACACAGGAATGGTCTAGGTTCTTCCCATCCCTACATGAATAAGACATCCCACATCATTTTATCCCAGAGATTCACCACATCTCCAGTGCACAATACTTTCTACATTGCTTAGTCTTCTTGTGCTTTGGGTGTCCAACCTGCTGTGAATAATTGGCTTCTCTTGCTTGCCTTTTCTTCTTAAATAATACATGTGCTTCCTGTACCTTCTTATATGTAAATGTTCTACTACACTGCATTTGTGTAAATGATAAAATCAGTCACCACCCAAAGTGAACTGGGTGACTTTAGAGTCTGAGATGTGTTTTTGACCAACAAATTTAAGTGAACTATTTGTTACATTCAAGTCTGATTATGACATGTATTTAGGAATTATGTTTGCTAAAAGCCATCAGCTTCTTACCTGGGTCCATTACACTACCAAAATCAGAATAAAGGTTTACATTTCTGCCTTCATTGTGAGCATGTGTGTATGTGTGTGTGTGTGTGTGTATGTGTGTGTGTGTGTGTGTGTGTGTGACTCTCTCTCTGTGTGTGTGTGTGTGTGTATTTTACTTTAGCTCAAATTTCTGCCATACTCAGTAGACTTTCAAAGATATGTAAGAATTGTCTGTTCACCCATGTCCACCAATATACCTTATCCACAGCTGAAGGCAGAAATATGTTATTTTAAATCATTACTCATTTTGGATTTTCAAATAACACAGTGTGAAAGGACAGGGCATCCCTCAGATGAGGGCAATTTGCACTGGGCAAGCCTGTGCTGTGAGAGCATTAGGCTATCCATGAAAACTAGCCTGTATCTTAAGCAAGAAGAACCAGTCTGAAAGGATTGTGATTGAAATATAACTGGAAGAAATTAAAAAAAATAAATAATATTTGACAAAGAAAAAAAAAAGAAGATATGTGATAAAAATAAAAAAAAGAATACTCTCATACCTAAATTTTGAGTTGTTTAAGAATTAAGAGGGTGTTCTGGATCTAACAAAATGTTTTTAAAATAGAGATGCAAGTTAGTATGAAAGCTGAGTTAGATATAGAACTTTAAACTCATGGAGATGGTTAGATAGTAGAATGTTAAAGTCAGGTGCCAAATACATATGGACTGGACATTGGAAATGTATGCTAAACCATATAACTCTCATAATTGTGGCCCATTTATTTTTGTTGTTTTGTATTGTATTTATTGTTATAAGAGAAAAAAACCATTTGTTGGACTGAAAGGGGGAACTGTTGTGGGTAAAAAGATATACCTTAAACTTAAAAAAAAGGAAAGAGGATGGGGGTTGAGGGGGAAGAAGGTGGGAGGGTGGGACTCGAGGAGTGGGTAGGGAGGGGATTATGATTGAGATGTAATTTGAAGGAATAAAAAATAAATTATTAAAAAAAGAAGAACATTCTGGACCAGTTTGCAGAACCAGATCAGAAACGATGTCAATCATATCACACCTTAACCTAAATTGCTCATTATGTCTACTTCTAGCTCTTACCACAGCTTTTTTGTTTTCTATTTAAATCTGAATTTCACATAAGTCTTCAGTAGATGGATATGGGGTTACTGGACCCTTCTATGAAACTGCAATTTAGTTATCAATTGTTATTAGTTAGTATAAACTGTAAGATTAGGCTGGCAGATTAGCTGGCAGCTTGGCAGAGCAATGGGCAGGCTGGTCCACCTTAACAGGTGCCTGATTTGTCCTGGGTAAAGAGCCCTGGGACCAAGGATGGCCTACACCACATGTAACCTAGGCTCTGTTAACTAATATTAGTTGTTATATTAGGCTGGTAGAATTACCAGCAGCTTGGCAGGAGATTCTCCTGGGTTCAAGGGGAGTCCAGGAGCCTGGGAGTCTCACGGCCCTGGGTTGCTTGGACTGAAGGCCTATAAACTGCCACAGGCAGTCCTTTCCCCAATAATTAAATACACCAAGACCTTTTAATGTTTTAACGCTTAGCCCTTAGCTGGGCAGACTCTCAATTAACTACTCTAAGTTAATCCAGATCTCAGGAAGTCCCGTCTTCTTATACTCTTTCTGCCCAGCTAATTGGCTATCAGCGACTTTTATTAACCAATTAAGAGAATGCCCCAGAAGGGACAGTAACCAGATCTCAGCATTTAAATCAACCTATAAGAAGCAATGTTATTAGGCCTCCCCCAATGCTTCTATTTGTTTCTTCCTCCACGGCCATATATAACAAATTCCCTCTTCCTAAATCTCATTTTCAATGTCTCTTTAATTGGGATAGCTGTTATACATAAAGGAACATTAAAAGACTCACAGATTTCATAGTTTTTATTTAGATTTATCATTTGCTGTTTTAGCTAGACTATCAATCTGATCACTGTTTCCAAAGCATTAAGCCATCCTTAATTCTAAATTTGCACTTAAAATAACATGAATTTTTAACAGAAAAAAGATAGAAAACTTCTGTCTCTTAACTAAAGGCAGAAAGGTTATTAGTAGGTGAAGCTTGTCATACACACTTACAGTAATAACGTGTTTCCCTGCTTTAAGAGGAAACCAGCAGAGAGGGATACACCTTTACAAATGGACATTCACAATTATTTTTTCCTCTGATGCTGTTTTTAGGACCAAATTGTATTCTGCTTTCTATTTTAAAGTGAAGCTAAAATATATTCTCTGTATTTTCTTGTGTATATAAAATGATGGAGAGAGAAAAAACAAAACAAAAACCATCAAACTCACTAGGAATTTCTAATCTAGATTAAACACCACTAGAGTGTCTCATCTTTAAACTGGGGATACTCACATTGAATTTCCAGACCAGATTAGATATTGCTGGCCTGTCTAATATTGACATTATCTAGTGCAGAATGAAAAAATTCAGTTTCCAGAACTTCAGGAAAGGTAAAAGCTGATGGAATAGAAGTGGAAAGGAGGGGGTGAGAGTTTGGGGTACCTGCTTTACCAGCTGAGAAGGGGAACAATATTGTCATGAGTGGGTGGTATAAAAGCCTGAATGTGAACTGTGTATTTAGGTCTATTGCTATGACCAAGGCAACTTATAAAAGAAAGCAGTTAACTGGGAGCTTGCTTACAATTTCAGAGAGTGAGTCTATGACTATCATTATGGGGAGCAAGGCAGCAAAGCAAGCAAGCATGGCCCTAGAACAGTAGTAGCTGAGAACTTACATCTGATTCATAGCTGTGAGGGAGAGAAAGAAGGTGGTGGGGAGGGATGGGGTCTACCTCCACAGGCATACCTCCTCCAACAAGGCTGCATCTTTGAATATTTCCAAAAACAGTTCCACAAACTAGTGACCAAATCATTCAAATTTATTGGCCAAGGGTTGAGGGGGAGGGACATTCTTGTTCAAATTACCCCAGGTAAGAAGTAGGACCATCTCCCACCTGCTAAGGGTTCCACCATTTCCCCAAACAGCACCAACAGCTAGGAACTCAGCTCTCAGGCATGTGAGTCTTGGAGGGGACATTTCACTTCCAAACTCTGTTTCTGTGTAGCTGCTGTTTCAGAAAAACTGTAAGATGTACTGTATGAAGAACAGTGTGAATACTGGTTCTGTATTCTGTCTACTATCAAAACTCCTGAGAAGCAAATGCATCCAAGTCTTCTGACTCCTTCCTTTGATGATATAGACTGTTATGTGGAAGTGTAAGCCAAAATAAACTCTATCCTCACCTAAAAAAAAAAAAAAAAAAAAAAAAGAAGTAGGAACATCATCCAATGAGATCTATGGGGCATCCATGAGGTCCACAACCCTAGTATTCAGATATACAGGGTATTGTAGCCTAAGCATTCCATCTTTCCACTCTCTTCCCCATCTCCATCCTCTCCTTCTCTCCATGGATGAAGGGAACCCCACACATAACAACCCCCCTCAGTTTATCAGTCACAAGAGTGCTAAGAGCTTCCTCTTGCCCTAAGACCTGACATGTCTAGCTAGGGTAAGGTGTTTCACTAAAAGGCTACAGAGCCAAGCGCCCCCCTAAGGAATCTGCATGAAGACCAAGTTGCCTATCTCCTATATATGTGTAGGGGGTCTAAGTCTAGTCTATATATGCCTTTTTTTTTAGGTTAGTGTCTCTGTAGACCTCTAGGGCCTAGGTTGGTTGGTTTTGTTGACCTTCATGTGGAGTTCTTGTGTCATCCGAATCGCAGGTGAATTTTTGTCTCACTATAATAGCTATTGAAGAGTTTCAAGTAGCTTGCACATAAATTTCTCTTCTCGTCTACCTCTGTGCCACATTTAACTCCCTGTTCTTCCACTTGAGTCTATAGAAAGATGATCACTGGGAAAGCCAGTCAGACATTCACCCCTAAGACCTCCGCCATAGAATCCTACTCCGGAATATGCACTTATGCATCAACAAGCCTAGTTCCCATGACCTGCTTCTTGTCCTGAGCTACACACCATGCTACCTGTCTAACGATCTTAACAGGAACATGAGAGATGAATGTTCCAGTGAATCTGATCTTTCTTTCAAGTACTGTAATTCTTTTGAAATGTGGACAAAAAGCCAGCCACACGTTTACATTTTTGAACATTATATCGCTACCTAAATTGATAAGTTTTATCAGTTTGCATTCTCCCTGAGAGGGTTTCACTAATTTAAATAACAGTCAAGTGGTTGTGTAAAGTCAGCATGTCAAATAAACATCACTATCGATTGAAAGAGGGAGAAAAACTAGCAAACATCTGGGATTACCTTTGACACAAACACTATGCTAAACATTAAAAAAGTACGTTTCCATATTATAAGTCAACCACAGCACTGCAAAAAATTTTTCATTTTCAGATAATGTCTTTGAACTCAGACATTAGACTAGGAAATGAGCCAACCAGGCAAGTATAAAGCTGGTCAATACCAAAACAATAGGCTAGCTGGAAGTAAATTTGACAGTAAGCCATATGGGCTTCCCTTTGCCTCTCAACACAAGGTTTAAAATGATATCCAGTATTCTGGAAAACAGACCAATGTTAGCTGTATTGGTGATCCAGAAAGGAAAGAAAGTGAAATTAATCCTAATTATATTCACTGACACTTATGTTTAAAAACAATTATATCATTTAATAGATATAGGTGACAGATAACTGAAAAATTACAACATTTTGTTTAAAAAGTAAAACTTCTAATGATGTGACATGACTTTCTTATCTGAGCTGTCTTCATCAAAGAAAATAATGGCAATTTAGACAGCTTGAGATGAGATGCACGTGAAATTGACTAATATATGCAGAGAAAGCACTTTGTAGAATGGCTAGCAAAAAACACATGCAGATTATCGACAACTCTCTTTGTCCCTGGGCTGATAGTATTAATTTAGGAAGAATATGGTTTGGCAATGCAAATTGTAAGAATCATCCAGATTCCTGAAATGGAAAGTTACTGTACCTGCTGAAAATATTCCAGATATACAAAGCAGGCTTGAGAGTAGATGCTGCTTCTCAAGCAATCTGCTAACAGCAGAGAACTAAGTGTAGGCAGAAAACAGAAAGACACTAGGTACAGATAGGTCCTCAGCAGTTAGATTTTTGTGGGAAGCAAATTGACTACAAGGATCATAGGCAACTTTGACCCTCAGAAGCATGGGTTCTGGGTATGAATGGCAGCTTGGGGTACAGAGGAATGCCTCTTCTGGAAGTCTGAAGTAGAGGAAGAACATAAATGAACTCTTCAGGAACGTGGGTGACACTGTTTGTGTGATTTCCAGAAATGTCAGTCAGGGGGCCATATTAAGGTTGATGAAGTGGAATTGAGGATGAACTGGGATGGCTGAGGGCCATTGTAGTTTAGTTGTCAGTTTGTTGCATTTGTGCTCTTTTCGAGATACAGTGACTGGTGTTATCCAATATGGGTACAATGCTAGCATCCAGGCATTCTTCAGGGGAGCCCAGTACAGCTCCAAGGAAGATCTTCTTGTCACTATCCTGTGTTCAGACTGTTATTCTTCAGGAGAGTCAGCTCTGTGGCAACGACATTTGCATTGAAAGAGCAGTGTGCCTGCATCAAGTTCTCAAAAGACTCCATAGATTTCTCAGATGCCTAAAGATTCTAAAATTATACTCTGAGGTTGACATGGGTTAATTTCCATGATCCATGTTCTTTTTTGAGGAATGGGCCTAAAGAATGAGACTCCCCCATCATGGACAATCCTTAGAGCCTCAGAGCAAGGATGTCAATGGGTTCACCCAAGTTTCTTTAGTAATGGCCATGGAGTGTATCTTGTTTTGTGAAATCTGAAGAGCAGCTGCCCAGTTACTGGGTCTTGAATGCTGTCTTTTACTATGAAAATAGAAAGAAATAAAGAAAACAACAACAAGAAAAACAAAACAGAACACTGGCTTTGCATGTTATGTTGAACCATCCTTTCACTTATTTTTCTTCTATATGAGCCCCAGCCTGTTTAGCTATTTGTTTTTTGTTGGGGGTTATGCTTACAAATTAGAAAGCTATATAAAGCAGGATTTGTGATGGTCCACCTTATTTATCAACTTAACCTAGAATCACCTGGGAAGAGCCTTTCAATAGGGAATTATCTGTATTGATTTTGCCTGTGGACAAATTATATGCATTGATTTGGCTTGGGGATGCTTGTATTAATTAAGTTAATTGACGTAGAATGACTCAGCCCACTGTGGGCAGCACCATTCTCCAGTCAAGGAGTTCTGAACTGGGTAAGAGTGAAGGAATTGAGCTGAGCGCAACAAACAGGCAAGTAAGTAAACACATGTTATTTCTGTTCTTGAGTGTGAATGTCATTTCTGCTACCTTGACTTTCACACAATTGTAACCTGGAAGCGTGAGCTAAGATAAACCCTTTTCCCAAGTTGCTTCTTTGCCAGGGTCTTTTATGTCAGCAACAGAGATGAAATTAAGACAGGAATTAATAAATTCTTAAATGCCTAAAATATTACAGAGGGCTATGAAGAGGATGTTCGAACTGTAGAAGATTAGTTCATGCATAGCATGTGGAAAACGGAACTATCTGTAGGAAAACAGGATTGCAGAGGGTGGAGAACATCATACACAAATCCACCATTCCAAGGGATGAGTGAGAAGCTATTTAGAGTGTATTTTAAATTCATTAAGTGTATTCATGTGTTAACCGCAAACTGTATTCTAAAGCCATAGGCTTCATATTCTATCTCTAGAGAAAAGACAAATTGCAACACATGCCAAAGAGCTAACTTTTAAATTGATAGAGATGGAAGATTAATGCTTATTTATTACTGTATGTTTTTAACCACAGCTAAAAACCACTGCATTCAGCAGTTTGAAATAGGAAATCATTTATTCCATATATATCCTTCACTATTGTCAAAACTGAAATAGTCCTGTAAGTTTTTTGATGGACTAAGGCTTAGGAAGGAACAAATCTCAATACTGAAAGCCTGTTCTTGCTAGCTTTACCCTTGATATTGAATAGAGCTATGTTTGAGTACTGTGAATGAATTGAAAGTGTGAATTGTAGGGGGACATGATATAGCTGAGTATTTGTGTTGGCTTGTATGATGGAATGAATGATACACAGAGGTAACTATAAGCCCACTGCAAATTTCCAAGACAATGGAAGGAGAGGATTGGTTGAGAAAGTAGCAGGGACCTTTCAGTGGATGGTCATGTGCACACACCAAGGCAGGTTGCTCAGGATAGCACAAATATGAGTTGAGTGGCATCAGTCAAAAAAGCAAAAGGTAGAGCTTCACATGAGGCAAACCTTTCACTAGCTGGGAACAAAACATGTCTGTTGTTCTTTTCCATATGGCAACAGGGCACTTATCCATTCTGTAACATTTTCAAGCATTCAGAGGAGAGGGACATCCACCAGTTTGCACATTCATGTGGTCACTCTGTCCTCCTGACTTTCTCGTGCTAGAGCTCCCTTCTCTTCATCTTTGCTTTTCTTTCTATTTCATTTTGACCTCTGGGTAAACTGGAGAGGGGACAAAAGAGAAATGCAACTGTGTGTATCAATTTAAAAATCATAAATCTTGATTTTTCTCTTGTTATTTTCCTTAAAGAGAAACAAGCACCAACAACTGGATTGTTTACTAAGGGAAGGCTGACAGCTCAAACTTCTGAAGCAGGATGTAGACCTCATGCTTCGAAGTACTGCAAAATTAGGAACATTTATTGTACAAAATTACCCGTTGAGGTAAAACCTTGTGCTCTTGATTTTCTTTTTTTCTTTTTGATCATTTCTTTCCTTTCAAGTATTTATTTTACACTTTGAGCCAGGATTATGACATGAAGCTCAAGCTGGACTCAAAACTCATAATCTTCCTCCATCAGCATTTTGAACACTGGGATGATAAGTGTGACATCTGGCTCCCTGCTTGCTTCTCTCAAATACTCAATTTTAATAACTTATTTTCCAATTTTTGTATCAGAAATTCTTGCTCACTATAGTGTAGGTTGGCCTGCCTTGAAATGTGAAAGATACTTTTAAAGTTTTTATTAATGAGTCAACCTTTATTTTCTGTAAATAGGTTACTTTTGGGTATTTCACTGGTCTAAAGGCACCCTAAGTTTCCTGTTAGGTAAAGGTTTATATTTGCCATGAATTTA
Source organism: Lophiomys imhausi (assembly GCA_907164525.1). Taxonomy (NCBI): domain Eukaryota; kingdom Metazoa; phylum Chordata; class Mammalia; order Rodentia; family Muridae; genus Lophiomys; species Lophiomys imhausi. Next base: position 1,782,014 of record CAJQZJ010033120.1, on the reverse strand, counting down.
TTACTATAGGTAATTACCTATTTGAACTTTTCCTACTGTTTGTGTGCCTTAATTTTGTTTGCTGCTACATTTTTGTAATTCTATCACCTGCCTCAAGGAGATGGCTCACATTGGATTGCATTCTGAGATATTAAATTATGAAAGTTTTCTGAGAGTTACAACCCTTCCTTTTCTCATTATTTTTGATCTGGCTCGCCTTAAATGGAATAAATATAGTTTGAGGTGGTCAAGAAATTGCTGATCCTCAAACTTTGAATTGTCTACCTAATGCAGACAAGTGACACTTTTAAGTGACACTTTTTTTTTCATAGCCTATTTGGCAGCATCTAGATCTATTCTGACCATGTTCAAGGATACATGCCCAAATGCAGCCTACGATGACATGGCCTCATTTATAGTCACTTCATCTCACTGATTGTAAATGTTTACATGTTTTCCTGGTTAAACATTAGGATGCTTTTTGTAGGTTAATGTATATTTGAAATATATGTCTCTGTTCTTTCTAAATGTGATGAATCTGGAATTCCAAAACACATCTGGTCCCAAGTATCAAAGCAGAGTTCTCTAAGTAAAATGTTTGACTTTCATACAAATACAAAATGAACACCTATCAAAGATTTTATTCAACTCATTAATTGATGAGGAAACCAGAAAGATTGCAGGGTTGGTTTAGAGGGGAATTTAAACGGGAAAAAATGTGCAGTTAGGCAATCACAGGAATGCTGAAACCAACTTGTATGAATAAAATTTTAAAAAATGGTTAATAGTGGTCAAAGCAATAAAATAGTTTTTTTCCTATTCAGCATGAAACTATACATTATCATGTGGTTTCAGAGTCCCTGGACTCTAATTAAAAATGTCTAATAACAAAGTTGAGCCTGGGTGTATTCTCTCAGGCACTTGTGTAATCCCTAGCTACACAATGACAGGGAAAGGACATTGAACTTTATTCTAACTTGAATAACTTTCCCAGTTGCTCCTGGCCCCCACCAGGACCATATATAAACTTCAAAATGTGTCAATAGCAAAAGTTTGGGTCATTAAATTTTAGTTGCTTATTTAAACGACGAAGCAAAAATATGAATGAAATCAGAAGCTAAAGGCAGGAGGATCAGGAGTTCAAATCCAGTTTTGGCTTCATAGTGAGCTTGAGAACAACCCTGTGAGATTCTGTCTTGAAAAACCAAATAAAAAAGTACAGATACACAAACACACAGCATACATATAAAAATATACATGTGCAGAACATGTGCAGTATTTTGGCTTGGAATTTTCACTTTCTCCCTTCCTTCCTTCCTCCTTCCTTCTTTTCTTGTTTTTAAAGTCAGAATAACATAAGGTAGCCCAGGCTGACCTTAAACCTCCAACCTCAGCCTTGACTTGTAAATTTAAAGCTTCTGTGATTTATTCTTCTTTCCTGACTCTAGGAAACAAAGACCAATAAACTCGCTCCTTGCAATTTCATCTTCAGTATTTATATTTGGGTATGAATCCTATGTCAGATACCTAGCTAGAGTCTCATAGTTAAATTTTGAGTTGTTTAGGAATTAAGAGGGTGTTCTGGATCTAAGAAGATGTTTTTAAAATTGTGATGCAAGTTAGGATGGAAGCTGAGTTGGATATAGAACTTTAAACTCATGGAGATGGTTAGATAGTAGAATGTTAAAGTCAGGTGCCAAATACATATGGACTGGACATTGGGAATGTAGGCTAAGCCATATAACTCTCATAATTGTGGCCTACTTATTTCTGTTGTTTTGTATTGTATTTATTGTTATAAGAGAGAGAGCCATTTGTTGGACTGAAAGGGGGAGCTTTTGGGGGAGAAAAGATATATCTTAAACTTAAAAAAAGGAAGGGGTGGGTGGGTTGAGGGGGAAGAGGTTGGGAGGGTGGGATTGGAGGGGGGAGAAGGGAGGGGATTGTGATGGAGATGTAACTTGAAGAAATAAAAAATAATTTTAAATTTTAAAAAAGTAAAAAAAGAAAAGAAAAGAAAAAACAATTTCAAAAAAAAAAAAAGATATAAGCACCAAGATATGTCTTTGCTTATTCCTGGGTGTTCCAGGCAAGCCTTCCTAGGGAGACATGCAGGCATTGGCCCTTCCTATAAATTTCATCTTTAGCCTATCCTGCCTGGAATGCCTGTATGGCATAGCCTAGCCTTGAGCACACAGTAGACCTTTCTCAGCCTCACAAATGCTAGGATTCTAGACATGAACATCACACCTGGTCTTTCTCATATTTATTCTTAGTGGTGAATTATACCATATAACATAAGAATAGTTCATAAATTTGACATTCCAGCTCTAGCTGTGTCTGTTCTATTCAGGGATATGATTATACAGCAGTAAGAAGGGCAGACTCCCACTGAAATTGCACAAATTACCAAATATTCATTAAACATAAGGAGAAAATGAGAGTGTTTGCATGCTGGGGGATTAGTGTGAGTCAGCTGTCTTGTACTGTTGCAGTTCTACAGCAGAAGTATGGTCTGCTCTACTGGTCATGGATTTTGTCCCTGTTTAAATAGCTAGTAAGAGAACTGAAATGGAGACAAGGTTTAATTGGCTCACAGTTTCAGAGATTTAAGTCCTTGAGGGGCTGGTTCCATTGCTCTGACTCCTTGGGGCCAAAAGTACATCATGGCAGTGGTAGAGAGTGGCAGGTGCATACCTGCTCACATCATGGTAGCTGGGAAGAAGACAAAGGGTCTATGTAGTGAGTTTTTGTTTCTTCTCTTTTTGCTTCCAATTGGACCTCAGGATACTGAATGGTATTACCCACTTTCAGGGATAGTCTTCACCATTGTTTAATTGTTTTGGAAATGGCCTCGCAGATGTACTCCTGAGTGAGTTTTGTGATCTCCTAGCTGCTGTCTCAATTCAATCAAACTGACAAATCAAGTTTAACCATTGCATCTACTAAATTGAGAGAATTTTTTTTAATAATTTATTTTTTTATTTTTTCAAGTTACATCTCAATCACAATCCCCTCCCTACTCCCCCCTCCAGTCCCACCCTTCCACCCTCCTCCTCCTCAACCCCCCCATCCTCTTCCCTTTTTTTTTTTTAGTTTAAGGTATTTCTTTTTTCCCCCCAACAGCTCTCCCTTTCAGTCCAAAAAATGGTTCTTTTTCTTATAACTATAAATACAATACAAAACAACAGAAATAAATGGGCCACGATTATAAGAGTTATATGGCTTAGCATACATTCCCAATGTC
>CAJQZJ010033120.1:1743678-1778388 GCA_907164525.1 Lophiomys imhausi | reverse complement strand
TGTATTTGGCACCTGACTTTAACATTCTACTATCTAACCATCTCCATGAGTTTAAAGTTCTATATCTAACTCAGCTTTCATACTAACTTGCCTCATAATTTTAAAAATATCTTCTTGAGAATTTTTTTTTTAAACCACAACAACACAGGACCTTTTCTTAGGCCAAATGTATTCAAACTGAGCAGCTAAATTTATCTCATTGGTTCATTTGGCTTGGTGTAGCACTTGATTTTTGTTTGACTTACACGCAGTTGTCTGCTTCTAGATTGAAGTTTTCTAGGTCCTGTCCTTGTCTGCAGGAGGTTTACTGTCTAAATAATGTCAACTTTCAGTTCCAAAGCCTGACCTGAGTCTCTGCCTTGCCCCTGCTGGTGTCAGCCTCTCTGTGAGCCCATCATTCACTTGGAGATACAAATGGAACCTGCAGCTTATGGCAGATGTCAGATGAACATTAGGGAAGAGCACACACTGGCCTGAGAATGAGGCTAAAATCCTGAGATTCTTTCATTCTAGTCCAGAATAACGTTAAGTACAGGAGTATAAAAGTACAGGAGTATAAAATTCTCTTGTTTAGTGACATCTATGTGTTTATGAGATTCTAACTGTTTCTCCCAAGAGTAAGGAAGCAGAATGGACATTCAGATATTAACATATTTGGGGGGTCTTTTGATAAAAGGCAATGATTGTTAGGCTTCTCTAAGTATTAGTGTCACCCGAAAGTATATTGAATAGAGTGTTGGACTCCGCTTCATATCTCATTTAGTGAGCCTTTGATGGGTCTCCAGAATATTCTTTCTTTCCCTCCTTCTCTCTCTCTCCTCCATCCCTCCATCCCTCTGTCCTTCCCTCTGTTCTACCATTCCTCCTTCCCTCTCTCCCATCCTCCTACTCTTTAGGGATTTTCACATGTCAGGCACATGCCTGAGAACTGTGCTACACCATCAACTTAGAATAAACACATCTGATAAAGAGTTAGATGATGAGGTCTGAGGATTCATCATGCGCACTGCTGTAAAGATGTAATTTCTAAAGCAATTTCATTACTAACATTCCACTTGTTCAATTTATCCTCTGCCTTGACAAGTTACATTAATATTATTACAATAATGTTGAGCTGATTGAGAATTACAGTCTCTACCAAACACTAGCTATCATTTCTTGCCTCCTTTTTGTAAGACAAAAGAAGACACACATCTGTGAGAATCCAGGGGATGAACAGAAAATCTCAAAGTCAATTTTTGATGTTAAAGTAGTATTATGGAACTATGTTATTTTCTAAATTTGAGTTCTGATTCTGAGAAGAAAAATAAAGGAGTGTTAGAATCACTCTCTCACTGGATTAAGACAGAAACCACAGATTTGTGATTTTCTTGGCTACCTATTTTAGGAAGGCAGCAATATAGCCTCTTCATATGAAAGGAGCAGAAGGTAAAATGGCTGTAGGAAAAGGTGATGGACACAGAGAGGAGAACCCAACTGTCAGGGGGCATTCTCAAGCTATTGGTTTGACCCTACACATTATATGTAAATCAGAGCCTCCTTTGGGTGGGTGGGAGAGAGAGAGGGAGAGAGAGAGAGAGAGAGAGAGAGAGAGTTAAGTGAGCCCAGAAAGGGTGATGTAACTTCTGTAGAGTCCAGCTCTGCTTCTGTTCGGTCTTGTCTGTTCCCCAAATGCTGTGTTGAGCCTTGAATGCCAAATTGTCTCAATAAGGCATTCATGTTTATGTAGAATCTAACATTTGATTTTAGTATTTTTTATGTTTATTTATTACTTCTGTTTAAATCCCCATCACACTCCCCTCCCTCCACCCCTCCAGGGCCCATCCTCCCACCCTCTCCCCCTTCTCCCACCTATTCTACTCCTCTGGTGTGGGGTGCCCTACATATCAGCCCCCTTCTGTTCAGCAGCCATATGAGGGCTAGGAGCTTCCCCTTGTACTGGGGATCTACAAGGCAGCTCCACTAGGGCAAAGTGTCCCACTAACAAGTAACAAAGCCTATGTTCCTGTTTCTTCCAGTCTATTGGTTGTAATATAGTTATCCTGTACTATATGGCTAAAATTCAATTATAAGTGATTAGATGCCATGAGCATCTTTCTGAGTCTGGGTTAGATCACTCAGGATGAGTTTCTCTAGTTCCAGCCATTTGGCTGAAAATTGCATGATTTCCTTGTTTCTGATAGCTGAGTAGTATTCCACTGTGTAAATACACTATAGTTTTTATCCATTCGCCAGTTGAGGGACATCTGGGTTGTTTCCAGTTTCTAGCTATTACAAATAAAGCTGCTATGAACATAGTTAAGGAAATGTCCTTGTGGTTTGGTAAGGAATCTCTTGGATGTATATCCAGGAGTGGTATGTCTGTATCTTGAGGTAGAGATATTCCAAATTTTCTAAGATATCACCAGACATATTTTCACAGAGGTTGTACAAGTTTGGACTCCCACCAGCAATGAAGAAGAGTTCCCCTTTCTCCACAACCTTGCCAGCATGTGTTGTCATTTGAGTTTTTGATCTTAGCCATTCTGACAGGTGTGAGATGGAATCCTAGAGTCATCTTGAGTTGCTTTTCTCTGATTATTAAGAATGATGAGCATTTTTTCAAATGTCTCTCAGCCATTAGAGATTGTCAGTTTGTGAATTGTCAGTTTAGCTCTGCATGCACCCTATTTTTTCATTGGATTATCTGGTTTCTTGGTGTTTAATTTCCTGAATTCTTTATAAATTTTGGCTATTAGCCCTCTGTCAGATGTGTGGTTGGTAAAGATCTTTTCCCAATCTGTAGGTTGCCATTTTGTTTGAATGACAGTATCTTTGCCTTACAGAAGCTTTTCAGTTTCATGAGGTTCATTTATCAGTTGTTGGTCTTAGAGCCTGAGCTATTCAGGAAGTTGTCACCTATGCCAATGAGTTCAATGGTTTTCCCGCACTTTCTCTTCTATTAGATTTAATGTGTCAGGCTTTATGTTCAGGTCTTTGATTTACTTGGACTTAAGTTTTGTGCAAGGAGATAAATATGGGTCTATTTGCATTCTTGTACATGTTGACATTGAGTTAGACAAGCACCATTTCTTGAAGATGCTGTCCTTTTTCCATTGGTTTTGGATTCTTTGTCAAAAATTAAATGACCCATAGGTGTGTGGGTCTATTTCTGGGTCTTCCGTTCAATTCCGTTGATCAACTAGTTTGTTTCTATACCAGTACCATGCTGTTTTTATTACTATTGCTCTGTAGTATAGCTTGAAATCTGGGATGGTGATACCTCCAAATATATTTTCATTGTACAGAATTGATTTACTATTCTGAGCTTTTTGTTTTTCCAAATGAAGTTGAGAGTTGCTATTTACAGGTGTGTAAAGAATTGTGTTGGTATTTTCATAGGAATTGCATTGAATCTGTATATTGCTTTTGGTAGGATGGCCATTTTTATTATGTTGATCCTACCTATCTATGAGCATGGGAGATCTTTCTAACTTCTGATGTCCTCTTCAATTTCTTTTTTCAAGGACTTGAAGTGTTCTTGTCCTACAAGTCTTTCCGTTGCTGGGTTAGAGTGACCCCCAGGTATTTTGTGTTGTTTGTGGCTCTTATGAAGGATGTTGTTTCCCTGATTTCTTTCTTGGCCCATTTATCTTTTGTATAAAGAAGGGCTACCTATTTTTTAAATTAGATTTTAATATTTTTAAAGAGAGTAAATTTTATCCTTTTTATTAAAGAATGATAATGATAATTGGGGACATGATAAAGCAACTGAAAGCACAGGCAGCCATCCTGCTGAGTCCTGGATTTTATTTTGACAGATGAGTTAGGGGTGAAGAATAACCACTTACTGCCTCCCCATTGTTAAGTCTAAACATTGCTGAGGCTAGTCATAATTTTTACCCAAAGGATGCCAAGTTCTAGCTTGCGTGAATACAATATTTGGCAGTTAAGATTTCTTAAGCTCCCTTGTAAGTCATTTAGAAATAAACTTACTGGGTCTGAATAACCTTTTTCAGCATTTTAAATCTCCCGCCTCTGTGTGTATTTGTGTGTGTGTGTGTGTGTGTGTGTGTGTGTGTGTGTGTGTGTATGCATAAGTGCATGTATATGTATGTAGAGGCCAGAGGGAGACTTCATGTGTCCTGCTTTATTACTCTCTATGCTCTTGAGATATGGTCTCTCATTGAACTTACATTTTGCTGGATTTTGAGTGTGTGTGTGTGTGTGTGTGTGTGTGTGTGTGTGTGTGTTCTTTTGTTTCCTGTTTTGGTGAATGTGTTTTTGTTTGTTTGTTTGGTTTGGTTTTGATAGGCTTATTTTAGTAATCCTGCATTCTGTCTCCATCCCCCAGCACTGGGGTTACAAGTGCCCATGGTCATGCCTGGCTTTTCTATAGGTGTCAGGGATCCAAACTCAGGTTCTCATGTGTGCTCAGCAAGCACCTTTGCCCACCCAACCAATGTCCCCAGTTCCTTTGTGGACATTCTAACATTGCTCTTTTGGCAGACACCATTGACTAAAGTAAATAGTCTAATTCTCTCCAAATGTCTCTCCTTGTTGGGCCAGCTTTGACTGTGTTCTTCACCGCACTTGTTCGTGAGCTGGAGTAAGCTGACACTCGTCTTCAGGACAAAACCAAGATTCACTCCACTGTCTTACACAGGTGGCCGTGTGCTCAGTATTGCAGTCCTCTTCATCGCTCTTGCTGAACACAACTTTCACCAAATTATCTATCTCCTCATTTGTGGAAACGTAGGTCTTTCAGAATTGCCTATCACATTGGAAGTTTAGCAAATGAAGCATTACAGCTCATTCCTTATATCAACACATATTAGTCTCATGGATTATTGACGTGTCACAAAAGACCACATCATCCAGGCTTGAAGCCACTTCATGTATTAAGAAGAAAGAAAAGCATTTACACTAAGCCTGTATTTAGGTTTCATCATGAGGTCCTTGAGTGTTTGCAAGTATTCCACATGAGTTTTTTCAACTTTAAAATAGTCCCATAGCAGTAAGCATTCAGTAAACTAACTCTTACAAGATTGGCCTCTGAACTTTTGCCAAACTAGTGGAATGCCCAGCACCTCCTGTGGTGCTCAGCAACTACAATGAGCCACAGCTCCCTGTCAGACCTGAGATCATAAGGACACACAATTCAGTTGCCACCACATGCTGCCTTGCAGCTCCATGAAATTTAGTTGTTTGTAAGTTCCTGAGATGAAGACTCACAATGAATCAAAGAACATCTGTAATATTTTACTCAGATAATTCAGGTATCTGAAGATTAATAATAGACTGTTCAAAATTAATCCAAGGATTTTTGAGATAACCAAGGATCTTGCAAATTATGTTAAAACTGAAAGTCCACAGAACACACACAAACACACAAGTATATATATATATATATATATAAAGTTTGTTAGAATTGTAATGAATTGTAAATAATTTTAGTTGAATACAAGTTTATATTTTTATACTCTTAGAAGTATTTCATCATGTTAACTTATTTGGTTAGTAAAATAGCATAGGATATTTTAAAAATTCATGAAAAATTTTAAGTTAAAAATTCTTCAATTAAAAAAAAGCATGGTCAGATAGAAATAAAAGAAATACAAATAGCTAATTAAGAAGCCAGTCTGATTTTCCCTCTGGTGTATCTTGATTATGGAATACTCAATTTGTATATGACAAACTTTTGTAATAACACAATGTCAGGCTCCAGTTAAATATTGAATGTTAAATATTTTGGACTACCCTTTTTACCTTACTTTTTTTTTTATAAGGCTATTGTATATAATATTCAGGTTCTTTACTTTCTGGGGACAGTTTAGCAATGTTGTGTGTGTGTGTGTTTGTTTTAAATTTTAAATTACATGAATTATTACTCATTGGCTTGGGAGGTACATGCCAAGGCACATGTGTTAAGGTTCAAGGATAGGTGGCTAAAGCCAGTTCTATCCTTCTGCTGTGTAAGTTCTAGGAATCAAACCCAGGTTGTCAGAGTTGGTGGCACGATGCCCTTACTATTGAGATATCTCATTGCCCCTATAGGTACACTCATTAATTACTACCAACTCATACAAGAAGAGTTCTCTTGTTTTCAGATATGTCATCTAATATTTAAAAAAAAGCATTTATTTTTTTTATTTCTGATTAAGTTTGTGTCTGTGTGAGTGAATGTCACTTGTGTGTAGGTACCTGTGGGGGCCAGAAGAGGAGGCTTCTGAGATGCAGTTCTGACCAGCCTAGATGAGTCCTGACCACTGAACTCAGGTTGCCCTGAAAAGCAGTATAAGCTGCTAAGTGTGGAGTCATCTCTCTGGCCCAGTTTCATCTAATCTTAACATTCCTTAAAGACAGAAAAAATTTGGAAATTCAAACAAGAAGCAAGGGGTTTTCTCAATTGTAGACCTATATAGGTCATCTTTGGTTACATAGCAAGTTCAAGGGCTACATGAGACCTTGTTCAAAAACCATACAGGAACAACAAAAAATTAAATTAATGCACAAAAAAGGAACACATTAGTCAAAGCCAAATGTGAAAATAAAACAGAACCACAAAATCTCATGAGTTCCTGTCTCTAAGAGCTGTTTCCTTTAATGTGTCTAAAATATTTTCTTAATTAGGTTGAACACAGAAAGAGGCAGACAGATAGAACACATCTATTTGGTTTCTTTCATCCAGGCAGATGCCCATCATCTTGAAACAGATAGTCATACATCTAACCAAGAAACCAGATCCCAGCTTGTAGCCGGCAGTGGGGTTGGGGTGGGGTACAATATGTACAAATTAGAGTCAGAACTAGATGTAGACAAGAACCAGAAACAGACACAAATGAGTGAGGAGGCTCAGTAGAGAAGCAATAAGGGTGTCTCCTGCTACTGGAGATTTTCCAGAGAGGTTGGGTGAAGATCTGACTTTGGCGGGTGAACATCCATGAACTTCTCAGTGGATTGTCCAAAGCTGTTGGAGTGCAGCTTTCCTAAAACTTAAAATATGATCTGGGTGTTGTGATGCAAACTTGTATTTCCAGTGCCTAGGAGACAGAGGCAGGAGGAGCATATGTCAATGTCATCCTCCACTACATAGAAAGTGGGCTATGTGACAGCCTGTGCCAAAATATACACAAGACAACAGCCATCAGAACCACTGAGACATAACCCTCATATACATATCAAAGCTTTTATTCAACCTTTTGCTTAATGAAACAATCAGTCAGATGTTAGGATGAGTTTGAGGGAGAATTTTTAAAAAGAAAGAAAAAAAAAAAGAAAATCCAAATGCCTTTTAGATAAAAGGACCTCCTCCATCAGTTTGCTCACAGTGCAAACCTAGATAGTACCTTGCAGAGAAATACAGCTCTAACTTTGGATTATCTGTCCTTCTCAGGAATACAGGTTTACATATAACTTCCTTATATGTATCTCTATGCAATAATTAAACACTAACAATGCTTCATCATTGGTAATTGTTCCTCACACAGACCTCTCAACTACAGAGTTCCTATGGTGTGCAGACATCTCCTTCCTTCAGCTCTAAGTTTTAGTAACTTTAAGAAGTTTCATATAAGAGACCATGAGTCTAAATTACTTTAGCAACTTTGATATAATTTATTATATATTTAATCAATTTCCATAACACAATCTGCTCTCTATATTTCTGGGTCCTGCCTTCATAGATTCAACCAAGCATGGGTAGAATTGGTTTTAAATTGCATCTATACTGAATGCATAAAGGTATTCCTGAGCTACACAGTCTGTCACGTATTTACAGAGAAGAGAAGATGTAGATAGATTGTGAGGTAAAAGTATGCCATGTTATATTGGCAATTAACCATCCTTGGTATTGGAATGGGGTATCCTGGAACTACTCCCCTGCACAGGTCAACACTTAAGATATGTTTTGTTTGCTGAGAATTTCATACTTGTATATGTTTTTGTCATTTCACACCTGATTACTCTCTCTTATCTCCCTCCACTCCTTCAGAATTCTTTCCCAACAAGTCTTATGTTTTAATGTCTTTTCGTAGGTTTGTGGATTTTGTTATTGTTGTTTAGTTAAGGTTGTTTATATGAGCCTGGATGGGAGGATATTTATTGGAGCATGGGCAACTTAACAGTGGCTACACCAATGAAGAAAATGACTTTGCCTCCCTCTGGAATCATTAATTGTCAATAGCTTCTCATTGGGGAGTAGGTCTCAGGAGACCAAGAAGACAATACTTAATGGTTTGTAAATCACTGTGAAATTGTACTCTTACCGATTTTGTTATCTAGGTCATCAAATGAAATCAGTTTAAATTGCCAAAAAATGGGAGTTTATCCATTCAACCATTAACAATACTCAGGGCACATTGTTATGTTTCTCTCAGGCAGTTTCATGGTGCATTTACACTTTAATCTTGGGTCTATACAATTAAATGTTTAGGGATAAGTCTTGGGCATCTGAATTTTATAAAAGATTGGGGAAACCAGACCTGAATACCTGTGCCTTAAAAGGCCAAGCCACTGTTTGAACAAAAAGGATTATTGTTGACAGACAAACGCAGGTTTGGTTTTTGTTTTGTTTTGTTTTTTTCCATGTAGGTACTACAGGAACTTGGATTTCACTAAGGTATTGGTGCCACTGGAATAGTGTTTACATAAATTTAAGTGTGATACTGAAAAGTTTGTTGGCTTAAGTTCTTTAATTTAACCTTCATGTAAAGTTAATAGTGATCTTTGCAGCTGAACAAAGTCCTGGCCTTGCAGTGAAAGGGGCCAGTCTATCATAAAACACCTATGTGTCCTGGGAGACAGACAGAAACTCACCTCTTTTAGATTGCTTTCTACGAACTTGTCCACATAAGTTTTCCACCATCAAATTCCATAAATGTGTGTGTGTGTGTGTGTGTGTGTGTACATGTTCATGTGTGTGCTTGTTTGTATGGTACATGCATGTTGAGTGTGTGTGTGTGTGTGTGTGTGTGTGTGTGTACATGTTCATGTGTGTGCTTGTTTGTATGGTACATGCATGTTGAAACCAGAGGAGAGTTCTGGGCTCATCCCTCCTCCGGTGCTTTCCACCTTTTCTGGTTGGCTGAACAGACAAGATGGTCTCTCCCTGGCTTGGAACTTGCCAAGTAGACTAGGCTGGCTGGCTGGCTGGTAAGCCCCAAGGAGCCTCTTGTCTATCTCTTTAGTGCTGGGATCACATCACAAGGCATCTTACCATGCTTAACATTTTTGTGTACATGCTTGGAATGAAACCCAGATATTCACGTTTGCATAGGAAGCACTTTACTCACTGAGAAACCACCCCAGTCTAAATTCTACATTTCCATACAAAATTTCTACAGACTATACTAGAATCGAACAAAAGGTTAATATTTTGTTAACATAACACCACACTATAGCTAGACATTTATTACTTTAAAAACATAGTCTTATTATGTGATTGGTATAAAATATGTATTTGCTCACCTTATTGTTTATTAATAGTTAAACAGAGTCTTTAAACACAAGGGTGCATTAACATTCTCACCAGTTCCTGTTGGCAAATGAGAGGGCCAAAGGAAAGGGGATGGGTAAGGAGTGGAGGAGATGGTGTTTCACACTGATCAAATAGATTACAAAGAAAAAAATTACAATGAAAAATGTATTCCTTATCCTGTGTCATTTAAAAACAATTTCCTCCTGGCCTAAACATTTATTTAGGTAACTCAATCAAGATAATTGCAAATAGGATTTTGAGTTACATTTGTTTAACTCTTAAAAGTTGATTTTCCTAGAAACATATTTCTAAATGTCAAGATTTCTTCCCTTTATTTTAAAATCCCTTTCCTAGAACACACACACACACACACACACACACACACACACACACACACACAAATAAATAAATAAATAAACATACACATACACACACATCAAGGAAGCAAACAAACAAACCGAGCCAAAATGATCTAAACAAAAAAAGCCAAAATCATGGTTGAGGAGTAGAGTGCATCTTCAGCAGCAGCTGGGGTTAGGAAGAAGAGGAAAAGCACAGCTAAACTCTTTCCATTGAAACTGTAAAAATCGTCCAGAGTTAAAAGGAGCTGATTTTTTATTGACTTTGACCTGATTTTCCTGCTGAAGCTAATCACACCACTGGTGGTGGAGGATCCACAGGCAGAGTGATTTCCTGTTAGCTGGCTTTTAGTGATGAATCTGCCTATTGTTATGTGGGATCCGATCCCCAAAGCCAGCACAGTAATGCTGCAGCTCACCTTTCTGATTCTAGAGGCTCAGTGAGGCCAAACGCCTGTACGTGTGGATCTGTGCAATCGGGCTACAAAAGAACAAAGCCATCACTGCGGACATTACTTCTCTTGGAGTGAGAGGAAGTCCAGACTTTAGAGATCCTCACTCAGGCAAGGTCGGTCTCCACACTGGTGTGGGGGTGGGGGTGGGGTGGGGAGATGCCATGGGCAAAGGAAAGGGAAACCAAGGTCCCTCTTTCCACTCCTCACTTAACAGTGTTTCTATCTATGAGCAGAGCCCTGCTTTTCCATTCATGATTGCTTACTTACTCACAGTCAACCAACATATTTTTTAAGTTCTGCTCCCTTACACTTGGATATAGCAGCAATGTCACACTCCTGTGGCAGACACCAAGTGATTACTTCCACATTTTCATTCTTAACTTTATGAGAACTGGCAACTAGCATTTCAAAGACCACGAAAAGTTCAAAGATAGCTTGTTTAGAATACTGCATTTCTGACCTGTGGTCTGAAGGCCAGAATCCCCTTTCCAGAGCAATCTGAGCTTGCCTAGGACTTTCATAACACAGTTCCCTAAGTCTGTCCTTCAGAGATAATGACCTACCCCAGAGATAACTGTGTTCAGGATGAGCCATCCAGAGTTGTTCGTGTGTACAGCAGACCCTTTGTAGTGTGTGTGTGTGTGTGTGTGTGTGTGTGTGTGTGTCTCACACACACACACACACACACACACACACACACACACACACAGAGAGAGCTTGCAAGAGTTTGTAAGGATGATCAAGAGCTGCAGAATGCTCTGCTCTGAGCTGGAGACTTGCTTTGAACCTGGCCTCCTAGACATTATACAGTGTATGTGTGGAGGCAGTCGTCTAGGCCATATTTTATTTAGCAATTTGTTAAATGTGTCTATTACTTTTAATATTGAGCATGCAGACTTTCATTGGCATCCTTGTCTAGGGCTTAACAAATGAGAAGGATAGCCCTGGGTATGGTCCACAGTGAACTCCCTAGTTAATAGCATTCTCTTTGCATATGCAGCCACTGTTAATAAAATACTATCATTTAGGGGAGCTGCAGAGTTGTCTAGAAGTTCTGTAGTTAAGGGATCTAATAAGCCTGATGAAGAGACTCTGGGCAGCTTAAGCTTGGCTGGGGAGCATGGCTCTGGCAGGCTTTGCCCTTCCCCCATTCCCTCTGCCTTGCCAGGAACCATTAGACTCCATTCCTAAAGCTATCCCCCAAGGTCTATTCCCTTTCTTGGCCACTTTCTCCTAGTGAAGTTGACTACCAAGGTCCAGCTATCAAAATATTGAAGTCCAGAAATCAAAAACTCCTTTTGCCTCACCTAATTAACATGCTCAATTAAAATTAAACACCTCATCATAATATGAGGTTGCCCCCTTACCTTTATAAACCATCATTTGCCTATGGGCTATGTCTGTCTTCTCTCTACTCAAAGGCAGTCCTATCCAGGGCCACCTACCTGTTTTCCCTCTCTCTTGTTCCCCTCTCCTTCTCCCTCATCCTCTATCTACTGTCTTTGTCTCTTATTCCTTGTCCTTTGTCCTTCTGGAGCAAATAAATCTCCCTAGTGCTGAGAACTTGGTCTTGAGGGTGCTGAGCCAATACTTTTCCTTTTAGTTCGAGGAGAGTCTAAGACTCTCTGCCTGCAGCATAGAAACATTGGGGTTATTTATTTAATTCCCCTGATTTTTAGTTTACTCAATCTTTGAAGTGAGCTCTGTAATTTACCATCTAAAAATAAAATAATGTTTTAAATAGCCTAGTATATAACAAATAAAGGAATGGGATCTACCATTTTTATGAAGAGTTCCTCTCTGTTGAAGCCATCTGCCTGTTGATTGCATTTCATTTTTCCAGATGTAATTTTGGGGTTATGATAGGCTGGGGGCATATTTACCGAGTTGTATTTATTCTCAGTAACCCTTCTCATCATGACTGATAAAGTCCTAGTTCTTTATTAAATATGACAACAGGCACAAGAAGAGAGACCTCGCTGCCAATTTCAGAAACTACTAACTCTGTGAGGATGTAATTTGACCCTTCTGAGTCGGAGAGTCTTTGTAAACTTTTACTTGAGTAAGACGCTACTGACCAAAACAGACAGTCTTTTGGCTATGCTTCTGTTGAACCTCATTGCCTCCGTTTTAAACTGGGTTTAAAATTCAGCACACCTTCCATTGTGTATATTTACATTATTGCATGCTGTATCAGGCATCATGAAAAATTTCTAGGCAATATTTAAAATGGCTACAAGCCATTTTTAAAATTGGCTAAGAGTTATTTACAATATTCTGGTCACACATTTGGCCTATCATATATTGTAAATTATTATACATTTTTGTTAAAATTCTTTGAAGCAATGGGAAATACTATTGTTCCCTGAGGAGCTTGTTTCTGAGTTAAGTCACAAATGGTGGAAACCTTTGTCCCTAAAGCCTAAGTGACTGGCTTGAAATTATTGAGGTCTAATTTAGTTCCAGGTCATTTCTTTTGTGATTTCTTTCTTCATGTACTTACAACAGCCGCTGTTCCCTATCTCTTTGATGATAACTATTGTTGCTCCAGAGAGCCATCCCAGCCTTGAAATTGTACTGAAGTGATATTTTGTGCCTATCCTTGTGGCATTTATTGGTCTGTCTTTCCTACTGGAGTAAGAGCTCATCAAAGAAAGAAAGACTTCCCTGCTGTGTAAAAGAGCGAATAAAAATACTCAATGAGTGGTCAGCTGTAAATACCAGCAGTCTTGGCCAGCAGGTAGAATAGGGTTCTTAAAACGTTATGCTCTGTCAGGGTCTGAGGAGAAATTATGAAAAGACATTTGAATGGACCAAAGGGTTAGTAGCAATTTCTATAGGACAATTATGTATCATGTCTAATGTATTTTGCTGGCCTTTTTAGTTGTAGAGTTTGAACCTTTCCTTACTTTAGCTCTCCTACAATATGATTGAGAAAAAAAGGGTGAGAGTAAACAGTAAAGTAAAGACTCCTTGTCTGTGGACATGCAAAAGAATATTGTCTGGTAGATGCTCAACTGACTTCCCTTCCCTGCCGAGGGAGGTGATGGTGCTGGAACTATTAAAGTAAATTCATCATATCTGACGGGCTTATTTATTTGTCCAGTTTTTGAAATTTTCTTTGAATTGGTTATAACACCTTTTCTGGTTTCCTCATTAATTAATAAATTAAATGCAAACTTCAACACCTGCTCATTTTATGCCTACATGAAAGTCATAAGTTTAAATTGAAAAAAATATTCTTAAAAAGTAGTGGTCTGCTAACAAGATGATTTAAAGTTAAGGGGAAAAAACTAACGAAGAACAAAGCTTCTTCTATCCTGAAAAACTAAGGTTCTTTTGATTTGTGATACTTTTATGTTTACTATAAAACTCTCTGCTTGACTTTGATTAAATGAATAATGAAGTATTATTTCTCAGATATCCATATGATGGCTTATCTTAAGTGCATGTTCAAATTTCCTCTGACAATTATTTTTGACTTTTTTTTACTAAAAAAAAAAAGTCAGTCTAAGAATAAGTATACGTAGGAATGCAAAGCTCTAGCATGTCTTTTATGTGCAAAACTGAGATTTCACAGATCTCTGCAAAATGACAATGATCCATCCTTATTAAATGAGAACAGGATATAAAGTTTGTTTAATGAGCTGCCAAGACAGAAGAATATTTCTAGGGCTATCTCTGATTATGCAAATGTTTATAACATAAATATTTTATATATATTTATGTAAATATATTTATATTTACATGAGTCTTCATGGGAAACTTCAGTGGAGCTTTGCGGATACCCTCACTGTGCAGAATCTGTTCCTGTTAATTAGAAACCCAATGGCAGATTGCCTGCTAATAGCATCAATTACAATGGAGTTTGGCTAGTATAAAAACCTTTCTGAATTTGGATGGAGCACTGTCTTGGCAATAGCACGAAAATGGAGATGCTTACTCATTTACCAGAAGTTTTACACAACTAGAGGCATCTAGATCCATTTTATGAGCAACAAAGGATCTTTACTTGATATTCATTGTATACTTTTTTGTGATATACTTTTGATTATTATTTTGATATTATTATGCACATATTGTTTCAGAATAATGTGTTATACTTCAAGTGTTTGTTCATCTCTAAGCATTATATCTATGAATTTATATGCCAGATGTAACATATGAAAATAGGCAATCATTATCCCTGTTAGTTGTTTCATGCTGAATGCTCACTAAATCTTACATATTAGAAAATTATCACTAACAAGTAGCCACAGTTACTTCAAGTTTCCATCATTTGCAAATAGTTCTTGTCTCACTCGGTGTTACCTGAGTGAGCAGAGCTTGTGTCAAGAACAAGTGAGTCCCAAGGACTTCAAACTATTGACTTTTCTAAGAAGGGCCTCTTGGGAACAATGACATTATTTACCAATGGACCCAGGCAGGATTTCCAAGCTTTTCTTACTCAAGAAACAGACAGCCTTCTGAGTACACTGCCTAACCCAGGATCCAACAGAATGCTTTTTAACTACAGGATAGAATGAGGTGTTGAGGGAAGGTCTATGGATATTTGTAAGGAATACTGTTGATGATCTTTTTATGATCTTTTCCTCTTTGTAAGTGTGTGAGCAAACACCCATTTTAAAAATTAAGCTATTTTAAATACATAACAGTGTAATAGATAGACACTGATATTGTGAAGAAAAATGAAATATTTTAAAATGTTATCTGGTTCCCAACAACCTTTTCCCCATCCCCTCACTCTTCAACCCGAATCAGAAACTTTTAGTCTTCTTACTATTCACCCATGGCGAACATTGTTATTTTGCACACATACAGTAAAATTCTCTACTTTTTGAGTGAGAATCTCATTTTAAAAATCAAGTATGCACCCAAATCAGTACGTGCATGTCCAAAGGAAATGTCAAAGGTAAGAATGCATCTTCATATAAGGAGAGAAAATTGACTTTCTCATGAGGGCCCCTCAGGAAAACCGGGCTGGTGCCTGGCTGTGGGGTCCAGGGTTATAGATGCAAAGAGGGGAATGTTCTGGAAAGACCAGGACCTGAAGAAAAGAAGGATTCACTTACACTGCAGGTACTCTAGACATCAACCAGGGAAGAGAATGAGGAATGGGCTTATTTTCTCAGTATTAGGATAGTACACAATGTAAACTTAAGAATAATCTAAACTGATTCCTCAAGAAAAACTTTCAGTAGGTTACTTCTGTGACTGTTTGAATCCAGAGCTCCAGTCTCTAAACTGAACTGTGGAAGGCCTCTTTTAGTACATGTTCCAACCACAAGGGCAAAACTAATGAGGCTCACCTTACAAGATGTTTTTCTTCAGGATTATTCTTAAGTGGGAGAATATTTTAGAAAAAAAGCAAACGATTTTAATTGGGCCAAAAGGTTGCCAGTGGCCAACGAAAGAAAGTTATGTTCCTTTTGTAGCTGGCCCTTCAGATCATCTGATGTTACAGAGTTTGTCTTTTAATTGTCTTTTTGGCAATTTTTTAAAGAAAATCTATAGAGATAATTAGACATAGTCAGTTCTTTAAGTGTTAACACAAATACCACTGACAAAAAGAAAATTCTTGTGAAGAGACATTCGAAGAGTCTTGTGTTTCAGAAGCTTAACTGACTTACTTCCCCCTTTGCTATAGTGGGGGAAGCCATGTTTACATCTGTTAAACTAACATTTAATGAAAATGCTCTGTATGCCCAGCATGATAAAATTAATATTTCTTAATTTAATCCTAAATAGACCTCAAAATAAGGTATTTTTATCAGATATCATTCTCATGTGAAAAAAAAAAGTGAGGCATGGAGCAATTAACTTGTTCAGGTTAAAGAGCCAGTTGCATGAGCAGAGTATTAACAAGAGCAGTTCAAATTGTTTCCCTGCCCTACCACTCATGATGATAAGCTTAACATTTTATAACTGTTTAAATATAGGCATCTTTTCAACATTAGGTTCAATTTATTCAATTAGTCTTCAGATAAAAATTTTATTTGCACACAGTTCTGGAAAAATCCCTATACTAGCAAATATTTTGTTGTCATAACTGAAGACCACAGAGAGACATTTGAAAAGAATAAATATTTATTTAGACACAGTACACAAGAAACCCTTCTTGCTTATGCATAGAACACCACACAGGCAACAGTGACTGAGCACACTAATTCAGCTCTGTCTTGTAAAGGCACAGGTCCGTTGTGTTAGAGGCCCACCATTTTGGTTCCTTTAATCTCAATCACTTCTCAAAGTTTCACCTGCACACATCATAGACTGCCTCCCCCTCCTAAAACCCCACTGTGTGGATTCCATTTCAACATTTGTTTGAGTGTTGGCATTTGTGTTTAGATTCCATCCATGTGACAAAGTACCTGAGATGGAGGAAAACTTAATTGTAGCTCATGATGTCAGAGATTATTATTATTATTATTATTTTTTTTTTTTTTGGTCCATCTTCACTTGGCTCTTTTGCTTTCTGCCTGTAGTGGTACTGTTCATTAAGCAGGAGTGCGTATCAGAGATGCCTGTTTGCCCCACAGTGGTCAGGAAGCAAAGAGAGGCAGGAAAGTGCTCGCCATCCAATAACTCCTTCAAGGACACATGCTAGTGACCTAACTTATTTCCACTAGGCCCCACTGCCATCAACAGCAAGCACCACAGGCCTTAAAAATATGTGTCTCTAGGAAACACTCCCCAAACCATTGCTATATGAGAGTTGTTATTATCATCACTTTACAGATTAGTGAAAAGAAGGTAAGTGGTAAAGCCATAAAACTTAAATGCATTGCATCAGAAGAACAGTTATTGTGAAGTGTTTGCTGTTGGATTAGCCCATGTTCTGCCATGGTATTCACTTGTACTTTCTAGCCTTAATCTGACTGATTGCTTGAGCCTGCCTTCCCTCTGTAGTGGGCACTGCGCTCCATTGGCTTTAGTGGAGTCTCCAGAGCATAACAGAGTCCCTGGTAGATAGGCACTCTCTATTAAGTGGAGCTTGTCTGCCACATCTCCGTTTCACTAGTTATTGTCCCAGTTGATTGAGGGCATAAAGAAGTGACTTAAGTAAATAAAATTACCAACAGGGAAAGGCCAGAGTCAAGTATGCTTTAGAGATGGGAAACTTCCTTTTCTTATCTCTCCTTGCCATGCAAATAATACCTAGCTTCAAATGTGGATACCCTTCCCTCCCTCATCACTTGTTTTCCAGCATGCTCCATCTATTGCCTCTTGATCTCAGTTTCTGGCAGAATAAGAATCACAGCCCTGCTGTCTCACAGCCAATCCTCGTATTGCTTAGTAATGACTTAGCAGTGTGCTCTTGGCTGCCTCTAGCCTGATTTCAGCTGGTTTTTGTTCACTCAGTGGCAGATTGTTAAATAACATATGTTTCATATGCAGTTCCTCAGCCATGTGGCATCTGACATTTTCATTACTGTTTGTCGCAAACTTCACAGAGTCTACACCTGCAGTCCTTAGCTATTAGTTCAGCATTTACTTATGGTGGACATTTACTCTCTAACACATGGAGGCATTGCCAACTCTTGGGGAGTTAGCTCACTCAAAGAGAAAAATTCATTTGTTTCTTTCTTGTGGTCACTGGGTATACTAAAGCTGGGGCTTAGTTCCTCCTTCTGCAGAGAAACACAGCAACCTCGGCTTCTGTCTCTGCAAGGGTTGGATTGAGAGGAAAAGCACTTTCAGGCCTCACTTGTTAATGGCATGCAAGAACTCTTGTTTCCAAATGCTTAAAAGCTAACTCATCTCTCCCCTCATCTCAGAATTTCTCCTCATTTGCATTTCTTCGGTGAATGGTACACTGTCTGCCCATCAGTTCAGTCTCAGCAGCTTAGCCCAGTTTCCTTGTTTTTTTTTTTTTGTTTTGTTTTGTTTTGTTTTGTTTTGTTTTCTCATGTTTATACTTACTACATTGGAAGTCCTGCCAATGTATTTATTACAGCTATACCTTTTTGTAGTATGTGGGCATGCTAGGGATTGAACCCAGAGACTCACAAAGGCTTAGAAAATGTTCTCCTACAGAGCAACATCCCCTGCCCTACTCTATTATTCTCCCTCTTTTTCTTCAAGAATTATATTACCTGGTATACATATGTGTATGAAATTCTCAAAAATAAGAAAAATATTATATTAAAAAAAAAGAATGACATTCAGGCAGGTATCAAGCTGTTTTCCAGCAGTTGTCAACAACCATAGATTCTAGAAAGAGTAGTTGGTGTCTCCCAGAGACCTTGTCTTCCTTATGACCAATTAAGATCAAATTTCAGATCTGAACAAAGTTCTGTTCAGGGAAGAGTAAAGCTCGATCTTCAAAGCTGCTCGGTCCCAGCTCTTTCCCAGGACTAAAGACTCTCCAGTTTAAGGTCCATACTCCTGTACTCCCCTGACCCTTACCCTATTTGGTTTCTCAAGGAGAAATTTCCTTTCAAGCAGGAGGAATTCTAACCACTGCTGTACTAACTGGATGGATTGAAATATAAGCCAAATTATTTAAAAGGTAGTTTTAAGCCCTGCATGCCTTCAATTCTTCACTCTACTAAGGCAACTCTATTTTTCGTCCTTCTGGATCCACTTTGGCCTAGACACCTCTGTTATCTGCAGGAGGCAAAGGAAGGATTCCCTCACGTTCAATAGGATGCAGCCTCCCTGCCTGTGATTCCTCCCTGGTGCCTCACTTGGCCACTGTTAGAACAGGATTCTTGAAAATGTCAAGCCACTGTGCCTACTTCATTTGCTTTAGAGACTTTCTATTGCATTCAGAGTGCTTTCCTATTTCCGGTCTCTCCTTCAAACTCTGCTTCTCCATCTCGCTCTCTCTCTTCCCCTTTCTTCAACCCTGCCCAGCGGGACCACAACGCACCTGCTCTGTGTTCCTGGCAACGCGGGACCCTGTATTATGCAGCTGTTCATCCTTGTACCTCTGTACTCAGTGAAGTGGCCCTGCACTCAGTGGGGTGCAAACATGAAAACGTTTTATTTTTATTCCGGCATCGCTTTGAACCGTGTTCTGTTGACTTTTGTTCCTTCAGATCTGAAACTGTGGCGTATCCACTTTCAGTTATTAAAATCTGGACCAATCTGACTGGGGCTCAAGGGTTACACCCTACCTTGTCAACCCTCAGCTCTGTGAAACCTGACCTGTCATGGAAAAGGGGAGTGATCACGCCTTACTCCTTCCTCTCCTTGGGAATTCATAGGCCTGAGCTCAAGCCCTAAGACAAGTGATGGAATATAGTAGGAATGATCTTTGGGGCTCAATGCTGAAGGTGAACCTTTACTGGCTTTGGCTGATTTCATATGCCTTAAAAATGCAGCAGCTTTTAAACACTGTTCCCGTCAGTAAGAATAAACAAACCACAAAATTCCCTTGTTCAGTAGACAGAATGAGGCTTTCTTCTAGATATAGCTGGAAGAAGATCTCTAAGATTCTTCAAAGTCCCTGTACCTGAGACTGTTTCCCACCCAAAACTCTCAGGAGGATGCCCAGGGCCCAGGTGTGAACATATATTGTTGGAAGTAGTTGACCATTATCTGGGTCATCCTTTTATTTGAAATACCAGCAGAGAATTTTCTTTACCTAAAATAAATGGCAGAGGTGTGCTTTGGGATATATAGCTGGTAATTCATTTGATAGCTTTGTTCTTCATCTTGGAATAAGGAAGTTAATGAAGAGGACTCTGTTGGCTAATGTTATGTCAACTTGACAGAAACTAGAGCCATCAGAGAGGAGAAAGCCTAAACTGAGAAAATGCATCCATAATATCAGGCTGTATGCAGCCTGTGGGGCATTTTCTTAATTGGTGATTAATGTGGAAACAGTCAGGCCAGTATGGTTAATGTTCTCCTTGGGCTAGTGGTCTTGGGTTCTATAAGCAGGCTGAGCAAGCTAAGAGGAGCAAGCAAGTAAGCAGCTCCCTTCCAGGGCCTCTGCATCAGGTTCCTGCTTGAGTTCCTTCCCTTCCTGCTTTTGATGATGAATGGTGATTTGGAACTGTGAGTGAAAGAAGCCCTTTTCTCCCCAAGTTACTTTTGGTCATGGTGTTGTCACAGCATTAGTAACCCCAACTAAGACAAAGACTAAGGAATGGGGAATGACTACACAGAGAACCGCAGGACCAGGAGAACGCTGTCTTTTCTTCTCTTTATTCATTAATTAGTATATTTTTATTTTTATTTTTGGGGTTTTTTTTTTGGTCCCAAACTGAGGTGAACACTTCAATATTTATTCATATGCTT
The DNA here is from genome assembly GCA_907164525.1 of Lophiomys imhausi. NCBI lineage: Eukaryota > Metazoa > Chordata > Mammalia > Rodentia > Muridae > Lophiomys > Lophiomys imhausi. Next base: position 1,757,866 of record CAJQZJ010033120.1, on the reverse strand, counting down.
TGTTTTCTCTTAAGAATCAAAGTTGCCCAAATTAAATCTTTTTGATAATATCACTACATTGTTAGCTGATTGATTAGAGCTGAGGATGCCTGAACCTTGAGCATGCCTGGCAAGATCTGACCTCCTGAGCTTTCTCTCCTGCCACCATCTTCCCTTTTAAGTCCTTGATGAACAGGAAGTTAAGCAGTAGGTTCTTGACAAGTATCTTCTGTGGTTTTAGAAACATTTGCTTGGAATTCTTGAAATTTTCTAGTCATCTTTCTTTAAAATGAATGGCACCTGTTTCTTTCTTTCTTCCTTTCTGAGATGAGGTCTCTTGTGTTCTAGGCTAGTGTCCACCTCTCTTTGTGGCTAAGGGTGAGTTTACATTCTTGCTTCTTTGGCTCTCACTCCACGAGAGCTGTGATGATATGGACAGAATTCCTATAGCTTACACCAGACACCCTGTAGATGGCTGACATCTCTTCCAGGTGGAGCAAGACTCCAGAGGGAGTGGATTTAGGCAGACTCAATTTCTCTGGGCTCTCCCATGTCCTGGTGTGCTTTAGGACTCCTGCATCTATCTGGACTAAAGGAAGCTCCTTTTCCTCTCAAATCAGCACTGACCTTGCTCCAAGTGCTAGTCTGCCCTTGTCTTCCTTGGAACAAGTCCTACAACCAAAGGGTATTTTTTTCTTTGTCTCTCTGAAGTGTTCCTTACAATGGAAAATGATTGTATATAATTGAGTACTTCCTCAGGTGGCAGTCTCAGGGCCAGTTCTCAGCAAATTGTTCCTCAGAAGGCATGTAAGGCTGGCCACACTGACACTATCTGGGGGAATTCCATGTTTTTGAAGAAGACTGTGTTTTCTTATTTAGTTTAGGGCATGATTTTTTAGTTCAAGTTCTCAGAGTTAAGATATAAGGCACACATCCAAAACAATTGAACTCTAACCCCTTCCATGCTCTGTTCCCAGACTCAAGGATCTCAATAAATTCCTCTAACATGGTTCTCGGGTAGACATTCCATGACATTTCCAAGTTGTTGGTAATTCAGAATTATACAATGTACAACAACCTATGTACCTTATTCCATTTAATTTATATTATAATTTTGGGCAGGGAAAGGGAGATACTAAAATTAATATTTTCTCAAAGTCTTGTAAGTACTAGACATTTTAGACACGCTATCCCATTTAGTCTGCTCAGAAACCTGAAGTGTAAATGGAGAAAGAGGAAACACTAGCCTTTGGCATTGCAGAGACCTAAAGCTAGGTGCCCACTGAATGGGCATGGACTTGGGTTGTCATAGGCCTTGGATATACCCTTTTCTTTATTGTTCTACTCAGACACCCATCAGACACCCATCAAACACCCATGCCTGTGCCTTCTTGCCACTTCTCCCTGTGATGTCTTCAGAGAATAAGAACACCCATCCGAAGGAGTCTGCTTTCACTTTCTTTGTCTACCTTCATGCCTCTCTCTTTCGTGTGGAGGTTTATTATGGTCTTCCAGATGAATGATTGACAGCTTAGAGAAGTTAGTTAGCATCAGAATTCAAATTGAAACTGATCCCACTCCTGCCATGGGCTCTCTGGAAAAACAGAATGGGATCTAAGGAGAAAATCCAATGCAGTTCCTGCTATACCAGTACGAGTTTCCTAGGACTCCTATGACAATGGGCCATACCCTGTTCATTTAATAGAACAGATATTTTGCACTCATATTTATTCAGGCTAAAAGTCTGAAGTGGACGGGCTCCTCATTGAATACTGCAAAGTACCCCTACCTTGTCTCTATGCCTTCTGGTGGTTGATTGATAGTGTTGGCATCTCTTCATTGACAACTACAAAGACCCAAAGCTTCACTTTTGTTGTCATACACTTGAGTTTTTCACTGTGAGCCTCAGTGATTTGTTCATAAGGTTTCCAGCCTTAACATTTGGTCACTGTGCCAACATATCTGACACACACAACTGGAAAGAAGAAAGATGTCTTTTGGGCTCATAATTTCTGGAATTTCATTTGAACATCAGCCGGCTTATTACTTTGATAGTTAAGACAAGGCAGACTGTCCTGAAAAAAGGAACCCATAGTGTAGAACCTGCTCACCTCAAGGGCAACAAAAGACAGAAAGAAAGGGAGAGGGAGGGGAAAAGGGAAGAGGGGAAGAAGGTGTGTAGGGGTATTAAGGGAAAGTAGTAAGCTGCAAGGGCTTGTCTCCTTGCCTAGTCCCTCTGGCTAGAACCCACCTCCTTGAACTCACTACCACCCAGTACTCACCATATACCAATAATAGTATCAGATGATGAATCCATCTATGATTTAAGACAGCATTAGGTCATAGCTCTCATGATACAATCACTTTCCCAAAGCACCACATATATACATTTCATTAGGGACCAATACTTCATCACAGAAGTTTTCAGGTAATATTCTGCATCAACACTATAATAGAGGCCCACTCTACTGCAGTATGGTCTTGTCTTAATTTGATTAATTACACATATAATAGCTTCATTTCTAGATATGGCCACATTTAGGGATATTTGGGAGTTAGAAAAAAATTCAGCATTGTTCTCTTCAGAGTACTTCATTGTAGGGTAATCATCTAATTTTATGTGTGAAAATGTTTGTCTGGAAGCATCTTAGTAGAAACTACAATGTTAATCTTCTAATGTAGACTTTACAGTTGAGAAAATGTTTGAGCTGAGGAATCTATTGTTTTTGTTACCAAGTATATGAGCAGCATAGCAATATTAGGGCTAAATTTAGTAGTACTTAGATGTTTTTATTTGGACCTGTGCGTCTGTGCATTGTTTAGTTGTTTCATTATTTTTCTAGTTGTCTCTTTTCCTTCTGCCTCTATATCTGTTTTGGAGAAGACCTTTTCTTATTACTACTACTACTACAGCTATTATTATTATTATTATTACTATTGCACACTGAAATCTTTAGATCAATGATGCTCAGAATGACCAGTAGAAAAATCATATGTATTCTAGTTTTTCATTACTTTTCTGGATCACTCACTCATCTGCACTCAAGGCTACTGTTTTCAGTATTTCTGGAAATGAGGATGCTGAAAACGGGCAGCTCATATCGAGTGTTCCTGCCACATTTATCAGCAAATGTCCTTGAAAGACATTTATTTAATCCATGATGCAATGCTTTTTTTAAAACCATTTCTTATAAATTAAATTATGAGCATTATCCATGTAATAGAAAGCCATTGGCTATTACCTTTTAGAACTCTTCTTTTCCACAAACACATTTTTAAATTTTATTTATTACTTCAAATTTCATCTCCATCACAGTGCCCTTTTTCCACCCCTCCCTGTTTTACCCCCCAACTCTCTCTGTCCTCTCTCACCCATCGCACTCCTCCAGTGTGGACTGTTCCTACATATCAGCCCCTCTCAGTTTAGCAGTCAGGTAAGGGCTAAGAACTTCCTCTTGCATACAAGGCAGCACACCTAGGACAAATGGCCCATTAGTAGGTAACAAAGTCTATGTTCCTGATCCTTTTGGTGTGTTTTGGTGTGTTGTTTGTAGAATAGTTATCCTGTACTAAGTGGCTAAAATCCAATCATAAGTGAATAGATGCCATGTGCATCTTTCTGAGTCTGGGTTAGCTCACTAAGGATGAGCTTCTCTAGTTCCATCCATTTGGCTGAGAATTGCATGATTTTCCTTGTTTCTGATGGCTGAGTAGTATTCCATTGTGTAGATGTACCACAATTTTTTTTTATCTATTCATTGGTTGAGGGACATCTGGGTTATTTCCACTTTCTAGCTATTACAAATAAGATTGCTATGAACATAGTTGAGGCTATGTCTGTGTAAATTGGTGAGAAATGGTTTGGATGTATACCCAGGAGTGGTATGGCCAGGTCTTGAGGTAGAGCTATTCAAAGTTTTCTAAGATATTACCAAATTGATTTCCATAGTGATTGTACAAATTTGCACTCCCACCAGCAATGGAGGAGTGTTCCCCTTTCTTCACAACCTTGCCAGCATATGCTGTCATTTGAGTTTTTGATCTTAGCCATTTTGGCAGGTGTGAGATGGAGTCTCATAGTTGTTTTGAGTTCCATTTCTCTGATGATTAAGGATGTTGAACATTTCTTCAAGTGTCTCACTACCATTAGAGATTCCTTCTTGGTGAATTCTCAAGTTAACACTGTTACCCATTTTTTGATTGGATTATTTTAGTTTCTTGGTGTTTAATTTCTTGAGTTCTTTATAAATTATGGATATTGGCTATAACAGTAAATTTTTATTTATCATATATATATATTTATTAATACTTAACAATTACCTAACAATTGTCTATAAAATTCCTAAATCCTAAACCCAAACCCTAACTCTGAATCCAAGCACATAAAATTTCTTAATTCCTATAATACAAGCATTTAACATTAACCTAAGGTTTCTCAAAAGGATATTTTTCTCTGAGCGTGGGTCCTGATGGATGGCTAGTCTTCATACAATTTTACATTTTTAAAGTCTCTGAATTTTGTTCACCTTCATGGTCTTAAGACCAATTAACATATGAAAGATTCCCAAGCAGCTCACCTATTCAGATGCTTATGGCCTGCAAAAGCCTGAAGTCTTGGAGCTCCCATCTAAGCACTCTTGAATCTCAAGGAGAATCAGTCTCCTCTCCAGACCCTAAACGGGTTAATGATGGGGTGGTGTTAAACATTCTAAATGTTGATTGGTCCTGTTTGCTGTCTGTTACTTAATTGACTCTGATTGGTTAAATAAATGCTGACGCCTGCAGATTGGGCAAAGACAGAGGTAGGCAGGACTAAGATGCTTGGCTTTTTGAGCAAGAGACAGAGCATCTTGGGAAGAAAAAGGTTGCCAGAGGAAAGCCAGGAGTAAACAAGGAAGACATGCCATGGGGTAGATTAAAGATGATCCTTCCACATGGCCTGGAACATCGGCTTAATGTGGAGAATAATGTGCATGTATATATAGGGTTATATTTGGGTAATAGAATTATGAGCTAGCTTAGATGGGCTAGGATTACAGAACTCAGGCCTGGGCTTATTAAAATCCATGTGGTGTCTGTGTATATTCATTTATAATGGCAGGTTAAGGATTATCACCACTGACCAATAAAAGATAATATAAATACTGGGTAAATAGTTTAATTAGCAATATTTTTTCTACAATTAGCCCTCTGTCAGAAGTGGGTTTGGGAAAGATCTTTTCCCAATCTGTAGGTTGCCATTTTGTTTGAATGACAGTGTCCTTTGCCTTACAGAAGCTTTTCAGTTTCATGAGGTCCCATTTATTAATTGTTGATCTCAGGTCCTGAGCTGTTGGTGTTCTGTTCAAGAAGTTGTCAGCTGAGCCAATAAGTTTGAGGATTTCCCCCACTTTCTCTTCTATTGTATTTGGTGTGCCAGGCTTTATGGTAAGATCTCTGATCCACTTGGACTTAAGTTTTGTGCAACATGATAAGTATGGGCCTAATTTCATTCTTTTACATGTTGACATCCAGTTAGACCAGCACCATTTGTTGAAGATGCTGTCCTTTTTCCATTGTATGGTTTTGGCTTCTTTGTTAAAAATTAAATGACCATAGGTGTGTAGGTTCATTTCTGGGTCTTCAATTTGATTTCATTGATCTACTGGTCTGTTTCTATACCAGTACCATACTGTTTTATTACTATTGCTCTGTAGTATAGCTTGAAAGCTGGGAAGGTGATACCTCCAGATGTTTTTTTTTTTTTTTTAATTGTACAGGATTGATTTAGCTATTCCGGGTCTTTTGTTATTCCATATGAAGTTGAGAATTGTTTATTCTAGCTCTATAAAGAATTGTGTTGGTATTTTGATAGGAACTGCTTTAAATCTATACATTGCTTTGGGCAGCATGACCATTTTTATTATGTTGATCATACCTATCCATGAGCATGGGAGATCTTTCCATCTTCTGATGTCTTTTTCAATTTCTTTCTTCAAGGACTTGAAGTTCTTCTTATATATGTCTTTTACTTGCTTGGTTAGAGTTACCCCCAGGTATTTTATATTGTTTGTGGCTGTTCTGATGGGTGTTGATTCCCTAATTTCTTTATCAGCCTATTTATGTTTTGTATAAAGAAGGGCTACCTATTTTCTAAATAATTAGTTTTGTATATAGCACCTTGCTGAAGGTATTTATTAGTTGTAACAGTACTCTGGTGTAATTTTTGATGTCACTTATGTATACTATCATATCATCTGCAAGTAGTGATAATTTGACTTCTTAACTTCCAGTTTGTATCCCCTTGATGTCCTTTAGTTGTGTTATTGCTCTAGCAAGAACTTCAAGTACTATATTGAAGAGATATGGTGAAAGTGGACATCCTTGTCTTGTCCCTGAGTTTAGAGGAAATGCTTCAAGCTTCTCTCCATTTAATTTGATGTTGGCTACTGGCCTGATGTATATCGCCTTTATTATTTCTAGATATGGTCCTTCAATTACCGCTCTCTCCAGGACTTTTAGCATGAAGGGGTGTTAGATTTTGTCAAATGCTTTTTCAGCATCTAGCAAGATGATCATGTGATTTTTTTTCTTTCAGCTTGTTTATATGGTGAATTATGTTTGTGGATTTTCATATATTGAATCATCCCTGCATTCCTGGGATGAAGTCTACTTGATCATGGTGTATGATACTTTTGATGTGTTCTTGGATTCGTTTGCCAGTATTTTATTAAGTATTTTTGTGTCTATGTTCATGAGGGAAATTGGTCTGAAGTTCTTTTTTTGTTGGGTCTTTGTGTGGTTTAGGAATCAGGGTGACTGTGGCCTCATAGAATGAGTCTGGCAGTGTTCCTTCTCTTTCTAAGTTGTGGAAGAGTTGAAAGAGTATTGGTATTAACTCTTCTTTGAAGATCTGGTAGAATTATGTACTGAAACCATCTAGTCCTGGGCTTTTTGTGGTTGGGAGACTTTTAATGACTGTTTCTATTTCCTTAGGTTTATGGGACTGTTTAATCTGTTAACCTGATCTTGATTTAACATTGGTAGGTGGAATCTCTCAAGAAAATTATCCATTTCATTTATGTTTTCAAATTTATGGAGTACAGATTTTTTCCCTTTATTTTTTATTTCTTCAAGTTACATCTCAATTACAGTCCCCTCCCTATTCCCCCTCTAGTCCCACCCTCCCACCCTCAACCCCCGATCCTCTTCCTTTTTTTTTTCTTTTAAGTTTAAGGTATATCTTATTTCCCCCCTACAGTTTCCCCTTTCAGTCCAACAAATGGCTCTTTCTCTTATAATAATAAATACAATACAGTACAACAGAGGTAATTAGGCCACAGTTATGAGGGTTATATGGCTTAACGTACATTCCCAATGACCAGTCCATATATATTTGGTACCTGATTTTAACATTCTACTATCTAACCATCTCCATGAGTTTAAAGTTCTATATCTGACTCAACATTCATACTAATTGCAACACAATTTTAAAAGTACCTTCTTAGATGTATAACACTCTCTTTACTCCTAAACAACTCAAAATTTAATTATGAGACTCTATCTATCTGTTCTTCAATCACCTCAGAGACCTGAGAGGGATAAATATATCTGATTTTATAGGAAGTACAGGGTCTCCAGCTTCCCAAACTAAGAAATGACATACCAGTGGCTGCCTGGACAGTTCCCATTTTCTCTCCATACATTACAGCATCGCTCTTCAGTCATTTGGCCCTGCTTCTCTGACAGACATTGATTGTAGAGCAGGGGTTATGAAGGACTTACCTACCCTGTCTTGGCAGAGCTAGGCTGTCGACTTACCTGCTTCCAGGTTTTGTCCTTTTTGGACAGCATTCTGTCTACAGTTGGAGCAAGGGGCTTTTCCTACCAAGAGATAGGCTTGCGACTAATTCAATCATCTCCCACTGGAGATTCTTCGATGCTCATCTTCTACTTGGAGGAGAATATGGGGTGCTGTCAGGAGTTGATATGTCTTGATATAAAAAAATCTAAAGTTACAAAACCATCTTTGAATGCCATATTCTATAGATCTCTTGAGGTTTTTGAAGAGGCCCTATCTATCTCTTATATTAGGGTAAGCAGATGTTGCTTGTCTCTTAGCAGGTTTATTTCTGATTAGCTTAGCAAGTAACTATAATAGGCTGTCATAGTATCTAACAGAATGACCGACTTGCATAACCATTAGTTTGCATTTCTTAATTACCCTAAACAGTTTATGACAGTTAGTAGTAAAAGGCCGAAACATCACATTTCATTTTTTTTCTTTACCTCCTAACCCTTCCATCCCATTTCTCTGGGGTGGGGTGTCCTTATATAACAGTCCCTCATCCCAGTTGAGAGGTCGTATGAGGGCCAAGAGCCTCTTCATTCATTGGGGATCTATGAAGCAGTACCATCAGTGAAAAGTGTCTCATTGCCTGGGAGAGAGAACTACTAAACAAACAAATCAATAAGCATACAATAGATAAAAAAGACTAAAAAATAGAAAAAAATATAACTAATATATAAAAAATAAATAAAAAATAAAAATTAAAAATAAGAAGTCTATGTCCAAGTTCCCTTTGGTGTGTTAGTTGTAGTATTAATACCTTCTACTATATAGCTAAAATCCTACTATAAGTGAATAGATGCCATATGTGTCCTTCTGAGTCTGGGTTAGTTCACTCAGGATGAGCTTTTCTAGTTCCATCCATTTGGCTGCAAATTGCATAATTTCATTGTTCCTGATAGCTGAATAATATTCCATTGTGTAGATGTACCACAGTTTTTTAACCCATTCTTCGGTTGAGGGACATCTGGGTTGTTTCCAGTTTCTAGCTATTACAAATAAGGCTGCTATAAACATAGATGAGGAAACTTTCTTATGATTCCGTGAAGAGGCATTTGGGTGTGTACCCAGAAGTGGTATGGCTGGGTCCTGAGGCAGAGCTATTCCAAGTTTTCTAAGATATCGCCAGACTGACCTCCATAGTGGTTGCACAAGCCTACATTCCCACCAGCAATGGAGTAGGGTACCCCTTTCTCCACACCCTTGCCAGCATGTGCTGTCATTTGAGTTTTTGATCCTAGCCATTCTGACAGGTGTGAGATGGAATCTCAGAGTCGTCTTGAGTTGCATTTCTCTGATGATTAAGGATGTTGGTAAGACCTAAAGATTCTCTGGATTTCCTCGATGTCTGTTTTTATTTCTCCCTTTTCATTTCAGATTTTGTTTTTTTTTTCCTTTGCCTTTTAGTTAATTTGGCCAAGGATTTGTCTATTTTGTTGATTTTCTCAAAGAACCAACTCTTGGTCTTCTTTGTATTGTTCTTTTTGTTTCTAAGTTGTTAATTTCAGCCCTTAGTTTGATGATTCCTGACTTCTGCTCCTCTTGGGAGTGTTTGCTTCTTTTTTTTCTAGCTACTCCAGTTCTGCTGTTAAGTTGCTAATATGAGTTGTCACAATTTTCTTTTTGAAGACACTTAGTGCTATGAACTTTCCTCGTAGCACTGCTTTCATTGTGTCCCATAGGTTTGAGTATGTTGTGCCTTTATTTTCGTTGGATTTTAAGAAGTCTTTGATTTCATTCTTTATTTCTTCCTTGACCCAGTAGTCATTCAGTAAAGAGTTATTCAGTTTCCATGAATATGTTGGCTTTTTGTTATTTCTGTTGTTGAAGTCCAGCTTTATCCCATGGTGTCTGATAATATACAAGGGGTTCTTTCAATTTTCTTGTATCTGTGTTGAGGCTTGCTTTGTGTCCGACTATATGGTCAATTTGGGAGAAGGTTCTGTGCAGTGCAGAGAAGAAGGTGTATTTTTTTGTGTTTTGGGGAAATGTTGTATAAATATCACTTAGGTCCATTTGATTCATGGCCTCTGTTACACTCATTATTTCTCCGTTTGGTTTCTGTCTCAATGTCCATTGTTGTGAATGGGGGGGTTGAAACCTCCCACTACTAATGTGTGGGAATCAATGTGTGATTTAAGCTTTAGAAGAGTTTCTTTTACAAATGTGGGTGCGCTTATATTTGGGGCATACATATTCAGTATTAAGATGTCATCTTGATGAATTTTTCCTTTAACAAGTATGCAGTGCCCTTCTCTATCTTTTTTGATTAACTTCAATTGAAAGTATATTTTATTTGATATTAGGATGGCTGCTCCAGTTTGATTCCTGGGTCCATTTGCTTGGAGAACCTTTTCCCAGCCATTTACTCTGAGGTAGTGTCTATCTTTGTTAGTGAGATGCATTTCTTATATCCAGCAAAATGATGGGTCTTGTTTATGTATCCATTCTGTAAACTTGTGTCTTTTTATTGGGGAGTTGAGTCCATTGATGTTTATAGATATTAATGACCAAAAGTTGTTAATTCCTGTTATTATGATGTAGGTGATGGTTGTGTATTTCTTTTGGCTTAGCTGCAGTGGAGTTTTTTGCTTCCTCTGTTTTCTTGGGTGTAGTTAGTTATCTTCTCTGGGTTGGAATTTTCCTTCTAGGATCTTCTGTAGGGCTGGATTTGTGGGTAGATACTGTTTAAATTTGGTTTTGTCATGAAATATCTTGTTTTTTCCATCTATGTTGATAGAGAGTTTTGCTGGGTATAGTAGTCTAGGCTGGCACCTATGATCTCTTAGGGCTTGTAGGACTTCTGCCTAGGCCCTTCTGGCTTTTAAAGTTTCTGAGGAGAAATCAGTTGTGATTCTGATGGGTCTGCCATTATGCATTACTTTACCTTTTTCTCTTACAGCTTTTAATATTCTTTCTTTGTTCTGTACATTTGGCGTTTCAATTTATACGTGGCGAGAGGAATTTCTTTTCTGGTCTAATCTGTTTGGTGTTCTGTATGCCTCTTGGAATTTTATTAGCATCTCTTTCTTTAGGGTTGGGAAGTTTTCTTCTGTGATTTTGTTGAAGATGTTTCCTGGACCTTGGAGTCGGGAGTCTTCTCTTTCCTCAATGCCTATAATTCTTATATCCCGTCTTTTCATTGAGTCCTTGATTTCTTGAATGTTGTGGGTGAGAACTTTTTTAGATTTCTCATTTTCTTTGACTGTTCTACTGATATCTTCAATTGAATCTTTCATACCTGTCTTCCATCTCTTGTACCCTATTGTTGATACTCATGTCTGTAGTTGCTGTTCTTTTCCCTTGATTTTCCACCTGCAGGATTGTCTCTGCTTGTTTTTTCTTTATTGCTTCCATTTCCAATTTGAAGCCTTGAACAAAGTTATTCGTTTTGTACATTTCCTGCTCCAATATGCTTGTCTTTGTCTGCAAATCTTTCAAATTTTTCATTGCCTTGTCTCTTTCCGATTCATGTTGGGCTGAGTTGGCTTGGAAGTCTCTAATGGTATTCTCCATTGCTTTCATTTGTAAAATTGAGGATTCTTTATATTCTTTCAGGGACTTAACTTCTTCTTGTAAGGACTCTATGATTTTCCTAAGTATAAATTTGTCATCATTTTCATGTGTTTCAGCAGTGGTGGGATGTTCAGAATTTGCTATGTTAACTTCGCTGAATTTTGTTGGAGTCATATTTCCTTGATTTTTGTCAATTTTGTTCTTTTGCTGACTTTTAGACATCTGGTTGTCCTTAGCTGATTGTTACTGATATCTTCTGGACCTGGTGACAAGGAGGGAGCTTTGGTGTAGAGTCTGTATAATCTTGGTGGTCTGTAGCTTAACACAAGCTAGGTGGGGTCTTGAGAAGGGGGCTGAGTCTCTGTTGGTCCCCTGAAGTCCACCCCTTCCCATTATGTCCCTATTGGGGACTCAGGTTGGGAATTGGGTGGGATGAGTTATTCCAGCCTGCATGGTCTTCCTAGTGATGTCGGTGAGGCTTGGAGGACCATGGATTGTAGTCTAGAACTGAAGATCTCCTGCCACTTGTGTGTCTGGTCCAAGGGTCAGGTCTGTGGTTGTGGTCCCCACAAGCAGCTTCTTCTAGGTGGTCCCCAGGATACCACTGTGCCTTTTGGCCTTAAGCAATAAGCCCTTGTAGTCTGTATCACTCAGGCAGTGCACAAAGGCCAAGAACTCACTGCTCTGGTGCAGGAGCTGTAGATGCTGAAGACAGGGCATCCTGCTGAGAAGGGACAAGGTACACTCGCTCAGAAATGAACATCACAACTCATTTGCTGGGCTTGGACTCAGTGGAGTTCCAAAGCCTTATAACTTGACCACCCACCTTTCAGCCCACTCTGATCTTCCTGTTTCAGTGGCACTGCTGGTTCTCTTCTGGGTGCTGGAGTGACCCATGAATCATGGGTGCTCAGGAAGCTGGAAGGTCCTCTGTCTAGCAGTTAGGGCTACCTCCCAAGGCCCTGCAGTGATTAGACCTGCAGGACACTGTACAGATGCAGAAAGAGCAGCCCTCTGCCCTGTCTGAGCATAATGTTCTTCCATGTGATTATATAACCAATAGAGGAACCTGTATGTCTAACTCCTTTCTGGGTAAGCCCAGATATGCTTGTGCCTCCCAGACCGCCACTCTGCAGGAGATCAATCTTTGTGATCCCATAGTTCTCCTGTATGGAAGCTGGGTACTCTGGAGATCTGGTGAGTACCCCTATCTGGGGTTAGGAGCTACTTTCTGGGTATTTGAGTGGCTCATGCTCACTTCCACAGCAGGCTCTTCACCTGTCTCTCCTTCTCACTGGCCTCTGCTCTGTGCTGGCCTCTGCTCCGAGCCAGCCTGTGCTCCACACCACCTACCTCTGTTCTGGGTCTCTGTTCCATGCTGCCAGCCTCTGCTCCACAGCTGGTAGGTCTGTCTCCCTGAGTGTCTGAGAGTCCAGCCAAAGGATCCCCAGTATTCCCTGCATTCGCTGGGTGAGACCTCGTGGGATTGCACTTCTTGGGTTGCTGCTCAGCTTGTTTATATTTCTGTGATGTTGTAGCTATTTTCCCTGTGCTCAAAATGTGTCTGTGCCATCTGCTGCCATCTTGGATTCACCTCCACAAACAGATTTTGTAACTATTCCATGTGACTTGTCATGCTGAGTTTGAACTTCCAACTCTCTGTACAGAGATCATGTTGACTTACTTGTCATTTACAATAAAGTTTGATACACACAACAGGAAACCCAATACCTACTGTGTAAGTACTATGCTCATTTCTGTATATGATATACTATAAGCTATTATTTCTTTTTTTTTTTTTTTGGTTTTTTTCGAGACAGGGTTTCTCTGTGTAGCCCTGGCTGTCCTGGACTCACTTTGTAGACCAGGCTGGCCTCGAACTCACAAAGATCCGCCTGCCTCTGCCTCCCAAGTGCTGGGATTAAAGGCGTGCGCCACCACCGCCCGGCTAAGCTATTATTTCTAAAGATGTGACTGTGAAGTCTGTTCACTTCCATTAAATACTCTTTTGATATCTGTGACAGAAAATTCAAAATGTGTCTATGACTCTTTCAAAGTATTGTATAAGATCTTTAATGTTTTGAATTGATAGAACAATATTGAAACAGTTAATTATCTAGTTTTTTCTACTATTATGTGCATACTACTGTCTTATTTTTGTCCTCACAGGTACATTTCAGATCCTTTACCTCAGCCTAATTTTGTGACGATTACCTTCTTTCCCTTATGGTTTTTTAAAATTACATTTATTTACTTATTTAGGTTTTTTTTTTTTGTGGGGGGGCATGTGTGCCCGAGTGCAAATGTGAAGGTCAGAGGATAATATCCATGAATTGATATTCTCCTTCCAAAGATGGAACTCAGAACCCTCTGCTTGGTTCTGACTAAACTGCCTCCCAATGTAGCAATGAGGCATTGCAGTATGGCTTACTGATCTTGTAGGGATTCTGGAGGGGAAGACATTGCTTTTCATAGCATTATTCTAGGTGCTTTAAAGCAAGTGTGTTAGCTATTTTCCTCACTGCTATGACAAAATACCTGACATAAAAAACATTAGGGAGGGTGGGTTTATTTTGGTTCACTGTGTGAGAGGATACAGTCTATCCTTGCTGGCAAAGTATACTGCAGGCATATAAGCAGATGATCATATTACATCCAAAGTCAGGAAACAGAAGAATGCTGGTATTTGGCTTGTTTTGTTCTTGTATTCAGTCTGGAATCCCAGCCCATGGCTACTGCCACCCACATTTATAGTGGGTCTTCCCTTCCCTTCTCAGTGACCTTTATCTGGGTGCACCCTCATAGTCAGATCTAAAGGTGTGTGTGTGTGTGTGTGTGTGTGTGTGTGTGTGTGTGTGTGTGTGT
>CAJQZJ010033120.1:1708034-1743668 GCA_907164525.1 Lophiomys imhausi | reverse complement strand
TGTGTGTGTGTGTGTGTGTGTGTGTGTGTGTGTGTGTGTGTGTGTGTTTAGATTCTAGATGGTTCTAAATCCTGTTAGGTTGACAATCAAAACTATGCATCCCAGCAGTATTGCTATTTTATAAAGATCAAGTCAAGAGAATGACAAAGAAATAAAAAAGAAATTAGTACATCAAGATTGTATCTATTTTCTTGTTTTCATTTATGTTTTTCATTTATGTAATGTGTGATGGAGGCAGAATTTGTCACCCATGCCAAATTGTGTATGTGGAGGTCAGAAGGCAACTCACAGGAATTAGTTCTCCTTTTCCGTCATGTAGGTCCAGGGAACAAACTCAGATAGCATGCTTGGCAGCAAGTACAAGCTCATCTGTCTTGCTGGCCACTCTTTTTTTATTTTTACTTTCACAGTATTTGAGAAACATAACTTTTCTTCTTCCCCCTCTTTCTTTTTAACATATTTTTACTCTATATCTCTTCATACTATGTAACACTGGGCCTGAAACCTAAAATATTGGGCTTCAATATTGCTTTTACTTCTCTAGAATCTATCAGAAATGGAGGAAGAGGGAGGAGGCTGAGGCCTTGAGTTTTAAAGCTACATTGCTGACTGCAAACCATGTGACTTTGGGTTTCATTCTCCCTCCTGCAAATTCAATTGAGTCTTTGAATTTCTCATTACTGCCTCTATGTGCTCATGCTCTCCCTATGCAGATTTTACTACCATTCCTCCAGGCTTAATTTGATCTATAATTTAGTGGGAGGTGAGCAAATTCTTTAAGCTTTTACATGCAATGTGAAGAGTAAAACCCAATTAACAGCTTCGCTTTGATTTTAAACAATATATTTTATGTATAAATCCAGTACAAGCATAGTTTATTGCTATTAAGTCTGTCAAGACTTCTAGGTAGTCTGTTTTATTAAAGGCATTCTGGTGACCAAAATGACAAATGTCTTCAAAGTTTCTTATTCTACGATGTCTAGTCTAATTATTATAACGTGCTTGGCAGGTTCTCAATGATATGGAATATGGAATATTATGGCATTTTTAATATTGAAGTACATGCAACTATTTTTTATTGCAGTCACTGAAGTCAGAGTTATTGAATAGAAATTCAAGTCATAAAATGCCAAAATGCTTTGAGTCCTAAGCCAGTTAGAAGAAGACATTGCTGCTTTGTGTATCAGCATCCCCTAACTCATGTTTCTATCAAAATGGTTACTGTTAGTAAGATAGTCTATTACACAAATCCCAGCCATGGCTGTGAGTTTCCTTAAAGGCCATATTACCCATCATTTTCCACCATGGTAGAGAAGGTAACAAGGGCAGTGAAAGTAAGACCTGAAGTTTTACTAACAATGAAGTGTCAAAATGTCTTCTGGATTTTCTTTGAACTTTACCAGAGCTAGATACACCCTTATGGAGGATTTGAAGATATTGTGAGTTGCGTTGAGCAGAGGTAGAATTCCAGGCTTAGAAGGTGGTGTTCATTGCTATTGTGTGTGCTAATTTCAGAGGCGTTCTCTAACCGTGTTGTGTGTTTGGAGCAGCCTGACTAAATGGGTTCTTGCTTTCTTGGTTCATCATGCCATCATTATTCCATATGGTGCCATTGTCTCCCAGCTCATATTTTCATCAGCTATCACAAGCTTGTTGCCATTTAATGGTTCAGAAATTTAAATTCATGGGTGGCAGTTTCAGATGTTAAAACACTATTGCAAATCTACCCAAGGAAAATGAGTCAAAGAATGATTTTTGCTTTCAAAACAAAATGGGTCTTTATGATAAGAAAGAGCTCTTGATATCCTTAGTTCACCTGCCTAAAAAAAGAAGTAGCGTTCAATTATAGAACACCAGACAAGAACTTTAGACTCCTTAACCTGCAATGAATTGAATTGAAAGAAAAGATTTTTGCTCTAGTTGTGACCTTCTTCTTAGATGGAGAAAAATATCATCATTTTCAGACTTTCCAGAGCTTGCCCCTCCCTACCTCCCTCCTCTCTCTCCCTTCCCTTCTCTCTCTCTCCCCTCTTTCCCTCCCTCACTCTCTCCATCCTTCTCTTTCTCCCCCCCTTCCTCTCTCTTTCTCTTCTTCTCTTTCTCCTTCCCTCCCCCTCTCTCCCCTCTCTTTCCCTCCTTCTCTCTCTCCATCCTTCTCTTTCTCCCTCCCTCCCTTTCTCTCCCTTCCCCCCTCCTCCCTCCCTCATTCTCTCCCCCTCTCTCTGTCTCTTTTTCTCTCCCCTTCTCCCTCTCTCTGATTTTCTTTTGAAGTCACTTACTACCTTGTTGTTTTGAAAGAGGATCATCCATTAACCCTGTAGTCAACCAATGTGGCTAGATTCTGGCTAGCAAGGCCCAGTATTCCTCATCTCTCTGCCTCACAATTGCTGGAATTAACAGGTGTACACAGAACTATCCAGCATTTAACATGGGTGCTGGGGATCTGAATTCAGGTCCTCAGTCTTCCTGGTGGTCACTTTATCACCTATGTCATTTCCCCATTCCTAGGCTCCCAGTTTTAAACCTCAAAACTGAATTATTTTAATTTTAGGTAACAAACAACTGCCCAGGCTAGAAAGTCTCCATAGGTGGAGATGACTGAATCCAGGACATGAACTTCACTATTTCTATGAGTGAGTGGATGACAATACATCAGGACTGGGTACGCAGTCACAGAACAAAATCCATTGAGTCTGTGAATCTTGAGATCAGTAGTCTGGATGGAGACTACAAGCACTGTAATCATTGCTCACTGTTTTGGAGACAATTCTTAGTGAGTGGCCGTGAACACCCTTTTCACAGTAAAGAAGATTGTCCAACTCTTTGGGCAGGCTGGCAAGATGCTCTGTTGACTTCTCAATGGTTGCCTCTTTAGAGGTGAATATGGCTTCTGTAACTAACTTCCCAACTTGTACTTTCATTACTCCTTTCTGGAAATTGGTCATTTTTGCACAGGAGTTTCCATTACTTGTATAGTGTAGCATTTGCTGTAGCCTTTCAGGGCACTGAAACCAGATTTCATTTGCTTACATCTCACCTTCCAGGATTAGGAGAGCCAAGAAATACTTAGGCCTGCCAGAAAGAGGAATGTAATTAGTGAAGTAGTGGACTCCTGAGGAAATGGATGGCTTGCTTTGTTCTGAGGGGAAAATAGAGAACCATGGTGTTTTCCAAATGGCTCTTGTCAAAAAGAAGAGACTAGCTGAAAACAAACAAAAACATTCTGACATGATTTCAGTAGACATTGGGGTCATTCATGATTCTTTTGCTTTTGTAGGACTAACACGAGTTGGTTCATATCTTACACCAAATTCATAGACTATGTTCCTAATATGAAATGATGCTCCTAAGCCCTGCTGGATGCTGTGGTGTCTTGCAACATATAAAATAAGCACATACTTGTTTTATTAAAAATGAAAAGGAGATTTTGCATTTTATCTGTACTTTTGTCCACTGTCGCACATATTCTTGCTTTTTGGTGCAAGCTTGTTGGAGTATCTTATGTGAATCACAACCCCTGCTGCTTTCTCCCTTCTGTCTCTGGAGGGCAGGTACAGTATTATGTGCTTACAGGTTGGATGCAGGTCTTTTTGAGCCTGGGGAAGTCTCCCTATGATGAGCCTTAAGTCACCAGGTAAATAAGAATTTCAGTTCACCCACCAAAGACCTCAGGGCTTAGTGGCATTGGCTATTCTCTTTGTGTTGTTTATTTTCTCACCTTAAATTTCAAAAACTTGATAGGGAGAAATTAGTAATTTCCAAAGAGAAAAATATAACCATGAAATACAAAGATTGCTACTAATGAACATGACTTTGTTTCTCCCAGTTATGGCTCCACACATTGGAATGGGTGTGTGAGGAATGATGCTCTCAGGCTTGCACAAGTGGCTCTTCTCTGGGGGAGCCATCTCTCCAGTCCCACAGCTGTCTCCTTTACAAGTGGACTGTGTCCCTTTTTTCCCTATGTTTGCTCTACATACTTTCCAAATCGTCTTTACATCTATTACATTTCAGTTTCTTAAGATGCAGATTTGAACATAATCTCCTGGATGACGTACAGAGCCTCATCAGATTCAATTGTGTGGATCTTATCAGTTTATTGACTAATATTCAGCTCCTGTCCCAGTGCCCTTTTCTTCACATTTCTATCAGCCACCTATATATACTAAAGACACTTGCTGCCATCATTCTCTAATCATTTGTAGAGACTAAGAAAATTTCAACATGGATACCTCTCAACCAACCATATATATTAAAAATCAAGAACAAATAGTAGTTAATGAAAAGATTTCGCAATAGTAAGCCCAGGTGAGAATAGGGCCAACTATGATGACATAATTAATCCTTAATCAGGTCATCTGGGATGGATATTCACTGACAAGTAAGTCACTGTTTTGTAGAGTGAAGAGGACAACACTGAGTTGATAGAAAATCATTCTTTCTCATTGGCTTTATTAGTAAAGTCTCTAATTCTTTATTATGAAAAAGGTTTCTTTTTTATAGTGTGGTTCTGTTTGTTTGTGTGTTTGTTTTGGGTTTTTGTTTTTGAGATTGGATCTCAGGTAACTTTGACCTTAACTTTTCTATGTAGCCAATGATGACCAGGAACTTCTAGTGTTCATGCCTCCACCTTCCCTATCTCCTAGTACTGAAAGTAAATCTATGTGCTACTGTGTCTAGTTTATGCAGTGCTGGACATTAAACCCAATGGCTTCATCCATGCTAGGCAAGGCATATAGTCTATTAACTGAGCCACATCTGTTTTTAAATACTTATGTCTATGGATGAACAAATACACAGACCCTGTCTGGATATGCTATTTTTTGATTTAAGTTACTGGTACTCTGTAATGCCATATTACACTATTGGCTCATTCTGAAGCTATGGTGAGCTAAAAATCCAAAGTATTGTTTACAAATCTTGATGATAATAAACTCTCCCCATTTCTGATAGCACAGAATATCCAATTGAGTCCAATTGTAAAATGTCCCACAGATCCTTGTTTTATGGCATCTTTCTGTAATGGCTAAGCTTTTCACCTATTAATGAACTTGTAATTATTTTTCCAGCATGGAGTGTATTTTCTCATAATAAGAGAAATTGGAGCATCTGAGAATACTAGGTCTTCTACATCTCCACATAGAAGATTGATTAAAAAAATATTTTCTGAAAGGTAAAACAGATGATATTGTTTCATAGTTTACAGAGGTATCAATTAATTTATTAATTTATTTGTTAAAATACACATGACAGCTTTCTACATCCTGAAGTCTTGGCATTGTAGATACTTGTTTAGGAAATATATAGGACCTTAGCCTTCATGAAAAGAGTGTCCTGCGGAAGAGGTGAAAAGTTGTCAGGGCATGGTAGGAAATGAACAGAGTAGATGAGCTGGTCAGGTGGGTACCTCATCTAGACATAATGTTAAATGAGTGACATTTAAACTAATACCTAAAAGTCAGGAGGGATCCAATTATCCAAAGAACTGGGAGAACAACATTCCAGACAGAAGGAAGCAGCAAGTGTAGGCAGAAGGAAGGAACGTGGCCTGGTTAAGAATTGAAGGGCACCTATTTGAAGGGAAACTTGGTGAATAAGAGATAAGTGGGAGAGAAAGATCACAAATGGATTGTCAGTCAGGAATTAGAATTTTCTCTCTGGGGTTCCAGGAGACTATAACTTAATTAGTAAACAATCCCTCTCCCTGCATTGCTTTCCAAATCACACTTTTTCCCTGCATTGTTCATAAGAACATGATAGGAAACGGGGGTATTGTTAGATGCATCTTGGTTTACCTATGAAGTATTTTCCAAGTATAATTCAGATTGAACAAACAAATCCAGTTCCTTTGGATTTATTCTCAGATAATTGATAGTTTATTTGTTCCCTGCTTTTGGATCATGTGTTAATGGCCCTATTGTAGAATTTTATAATCGAGTTCAGCGGCACATAATTCCAAGAATTAATGGTTTTGAACTAAGATTTTCCCATCTGCTGCCTGTCTAAGTTCTCCCCTCCTCCTCCCTGCACAGACTTGATGGACTATACAATATAGCTTGATATTCAGCAAAGCTATCTGCTTGACTTAGAACAATTCCTTGACTACAAATGCATATGATTTCCCTGGCTTATTATGTTTTAAATTTAGAGATCCTTTTTCTTAGAAAAAAAAAAAAGGCAAGTGTTTACCTAATTCTAATTCTATCCTTCCTTGTTGACTGGGTACTTTACATCACATGTCCCAACAGGTGCATCACCACACCTGAGTCAATGAGCCCAACTTCCTGCTTTATGCATAGTTAACATATGGAATCAGACAAAAATCCTATCAGAAATAGCAGTTGTACGTTTTTGAATAGAAAGTCTAAATATAGGAATACCAAATAGAAAAGCTAAGAGGAAGTACAGAATGCAGCTAATGGACAAGAGTTATGAAAGAGAACAAAAAGCTAATTGTCTTTTTTTGTTCTAATTCTATCATGAATTTTTCTCTTTTTGTGGGGGATAAGTGCATAAAATATATTCTGTTCTGGAGTGAAAATTTTAACATGTCTCCGAAGCTACTGTTTCAGTGGCAGTTCTGAATGTATACATATATATTCATTTAAGTTGTACAACTTTAGGTCTGGTTAAACTTGGTGTGTGGTGCTATTATTTATTTGAAAGTTTTAATGATAAAGTTTATTATTAAAAATGGAAATACGTAGACTAAAATAATTCCTAAATTCTAGTCTTTGGAAAAACAATGTAATATTATATATTGATTGTCAACTGGACAGTATTTAGAGTCACTGAAGAAGTTCTAGGTATGCCTGTGAGGGATTATCTTGTTCAGTTAACTGAAGGGGGAAGATCCAACCTGAATATGGGGGCACTATTCCATGGGCTAGCTCCCACACTGCACACAAATGACAGAGCTGGCTGAGTGCAAGCATTCGTGTAACTTTTCCCTGACTTTGGATATAATGTGACAGCTACTTTCTTCTCCTGCCTTTCCCTCAGTTAGGTATTTTGTCTCACCAATGAGACAAGAAACTAATAGAGGGGACATACCCTCTGTGGGCTTTCTTCTACTGATATTAGCAGCCAATGGTGACTAAAGAAAAAGCTCCTGCCAGGCGTGGTGGCGCGCACCTTTAATCCCAGTACTTGGGAGGCAGAGGCAGGCTGATCTCTGCGAGTTCGAGGCCAGCCTGGTCTACAAAGTGAGTCCAGGACACCCAGAGCTGTTACACAGAGAAACCCTGTCTCGAAAAACCAAAAAAAAAAAAAAAAAAAAAAAAAACCTCCTAAAAACAGGAGAAAGGACTACCAGGGGAGAGGTCAGTTAATAACGTGCTTGCTACACACGAGTGACACTTGTGAGTTCAACCTCCAACATCCATGTAAGAAGCTGGGCATGATGGCTTATTTAATGCCTTACGGCTGAGGAGACAGAGACAACAGGATCCCTGGGGCCTCTAGCCTGTCTAGCCCAACTAATGAACTCTAGTCCAGTAAAAGACTATGAAACAATGTAGTTAGTGTCTGAAGAAGGAAACCTAGGTTGATCTTGGGACTCTAAGCCCATATGTGAGCACACACACACACTCACTCACACACACTCAGACAGAGAGGGGGGGGGGAGGGAGAGGGAGAGGGAGAAGAGGGGAAGGAGTGAAAGGAGGAAGAGTATGCACTTATACAAGTATGTTAGGTCTCTCTCATGTGACCATATGAGTTAAAGCCTAACAATTCTGGGTATTCAAGGTCCAGCTGTGGGTACCATGTGAAGGTATGTACTTTTTCAACCTTGTTGGTTAACACAAGTGAACAAAATCTACAATACAAATCTTCCTGGAAAATTTAGTATGAAGGTGCTCAGAATAAATCGCAAAAGTGGTCTGACCTAAAAGGATGAGCTTGGCAAGCTCACCCTTAAGGTGCCATACAGTTATGATGCCTTATAAAACAAAATCCTGAATAAAAAGGCGGATCTTTCTAGTGATGGTTTAAACATAACTATGTTTTTTTTCCAGAAATTTTATATGTATCTTTATATAACACATTAGAAAATGAGATGAATTTTTCTTGGGATTTTCAAAGAAAGTTTAAAATAAACAGTCTGGCGATATCTTAGAAAACTTGGAATAGCTCTGCCTTGGGACCCAGCCATACCACTTCTGGGTATACATCCAAATGACTCCTCACCTAATCACAAGGAAGTTTCCTCATCTATGTTCATAGCAGCCTTATTTGTAATAGCTAGAAACTGGAAACAACCCAGATGTCTCTCAACTGAAGAATGGATTAAAAAACTAGGGTACATCTATCTACACAATGGAATACTACTCAGCCATCAGAAACAATGAAATTATGCAATTTGCAGCTAAATGGATGGAACTAGAGAAGCTCATCCTGAGTGAGCTAACCCAGACTCAGAAGGATGCACATGGCATCTATTCACTTATAGTCGGATTTTAGCCATATAGTACAGAATAACTATGCTACAACCAATGCACCAAAGGGAACATGGAGATAGACTTTTTTTTTGTTTTGTTATTGTTATTGTTATTGTTTTTGTTTTTGTTTGTTTGTTTTCTCTCCATGTCATTGAGACACTTTTCCCTGGTGGTACTGCCTTGTAGGCCACCAGTATATGAGGAGGCTCTTGGCCCTCATATGGCTGCTGAACTGGGGTGGGGGAATGTTATGTAGGGGCACTCCACTCCAGAGGAGTGGGATGGAAGAGTTAGGGATAGAGGGTGGGAGGGTGGGACTGGGAAGGGTGGAAAGAGGTCACATGATGGAGATGTAACCTGAAGCAATAAATAAATAAATTTAAAAACTAAATAAAATAATCCAATTTGCCAGTTACTAATCACTTCTGTCCTCTGAGGCAGAGCTAAGTTAAAAGTTATAAATGATCACGCCAGATTGATTTCCAAAGTAATTGTACATTTGCACTCCTACCAGGAATGGAGGAGTGTTCCTCTTTCTTCACATACTCACCAGAAAGTGCTATCTCTTGAGTTTTTGATTTTAGCCATTCTTACCAATGTGAGATAGTATCTCAGTGTCGTTTTGTGTTGCATTTCCTTGCTGACCATGGTCTGGGTGTTCCTCCAATCCTCCAGTGAAGGCAGGCAGGTCCCTGGTGTGAAACTCCGGAATCCTGGCAGGACCTTCAGCTGGAGTTGTGGGTTGGAACTGCACGTGGCTTGGTGGGGAGATCCTCTTCAGATGGGTGCCAGAGCCGGCTGTTCGTGGGGTCTGGGTGCACTGTTTTGGTGTGGTGATCCACCTGTGCATTAGCCTGGGAAATCAGATGTAGTCTGAGTTTCATGGTCAGCTGCAGTTCCTCACGTTCTAGCCACAGTGACTAATCTCAGCCTCCCACCACTCAGAATCTGTGCTCACAGGAGGGCACCATCTTTGCATTTCTTAAATCTTAACTTGACCCCTAGTCCTGGAAGAAACTGAAGCTGGATACAGAAGCTATATCTGTATTCTAATAAGTTCATATTTCCAACATGGTCATACTTGATCTATAATGAAAATAGAAGTTTGTACTTTACTGGGTTTGGAGATTGGTCTGTTCTTCATTCATCTAGGCATCCATACAAGGAGCCAGTCTTCTGTTTCTTCCTCTTTTATTCTTTCATCAAAAAACAGAAAAAAGCTAGAATTAACACAATGTATGTGTCTCTAAGCATCACATGTAAATGGCATATAAATATACATTTATGTCTTGATTCATTGAAATTTAATGTTAAAAGTTGTTGAGAGCAAAGTATGTGAAAATTAGAAATGTAACACATGATGCTTTCTGCTTTTGGGTGTAAAACAGCATATACTGTCCTTGTGTCTGTGTTCATGTGACACTTGGGCAAGCCTCAAAAATAAAAATAGAAATACGTATAACTTCATGGTTTAAAGTATTTTATTTATTTATGTATTTATATATATTTGTTTACTATGTGTGTTTGCATTATGCCTCTGTGCAAGTATCCACAGAGGACAGAAGAGTCTGTCAGATCCCTTGGACTTGGAGTTATATGCAGTTGTGAGCTACCAGAGGTGGGTTCTGAGAACTGAACTCTGGCCCTCTAGAGAAGCAGCAAGCACCCTGAACCACTAATTTATCTTTCCAGTCCCAATTTTATGTTTTAACAAATCATATAACATAAATCTAGTTTAAAAACTGGCAATAAGG
This sequence comes from Lophiomys imhausi, assembly GCA_907164525.1. Lineage (NCBI taxonomy): Eukaryota > Metazoa > Chordata > Mammalia > Rodentia > Muridae > Lophiomys > Lophiomys imhausi. The sequence continues at coordinate 1,733,473 of CAJQZJ010033120.1, read as the reverse complement.
AAATCTTTGAAAGTATAAATTCAACATGTTTCTTTTTCATAAGAAATGAATACATGCCATGACATTATTCTGTATATGCATGTGTGTGTGCATTTGTGTGCACATGTGAATGTATTCCATATGTATGTCTGTTTGTGTTTGTCTATGTACATATACATCATTAGCACAAAAGCTCCAAAAACTTCCTTTGTCTTCCAAAGTGAGTGGGAATACTAGACAAATTAGAAAAGGTTTTGGGTTGTAATATTCATATTTCCTTTTCTAATACAGACACATGTTGTTGGAATTTTCCCCTCTGTAGCTGTCTGTGAATACAATGTCTGATTTATAATTCGCCTTAATTCATCAGGAATAAAAGAGAGTCCCTCAGTCAGTTGAAAAGGGAACAATCCACATCTGTTGGGGAAGAGTAGTTGGGTGTTTCTTGCATCTCTGTATTCTGTACAAATGTTTAACAGTGGCACCTCCCCCACCCCTGCGAAGGGTGGACCCATCCTCCTGGGGCTATAATCTCTAATTCTAATAGAGAATGGATTCTTTTTGGATAAATAAAATGTGTTGTTCTTTATTCTGTGTGAGCTGATACTTCTGTACCATCTCACATTTAATTGTGAAATTTATCTCAAGTATTCTTCATATCCAATTTTCACATTTTCTCCCACAAAGTCTCTAATTCATGTAGGTGCTTTTGAACATGTTATTTTTTTCCCATTTATATCCAGGAACAGTTAGTGTCCCATTTATTGGGGCATCAGTGTTACATCTTTGTAGCATCATAGGGGCGGCATTCTGCCAAAGTGAGAAACTGGAGGTTGGGTGATGTAACAGTATAGCACCTGCCATTGCTTGTGTTGCTCTCTGTGAAGTTCTGATGGAAGCTGGAAGGAAGGGCACGCCCAGTGAAAAGAGGGATGTGTGTAAAATGAGTTGCTTGATAAGATTCTAAACATGACGGGTTTCCTGTGATTTTCTCCAATTATAGTAAATTCAGACTTGGTTAAATAACACAATGTATTCTGAAAAGAATCATTGTGAAAGACATAAAGTCAAATGTGCCACAGTACATTCTTTGTTTTCCACAATATAGTACAGAAGAAAATGTGAGATTTGATGTATCTGTTTAATAAATGGAGGGATTGTTGAATAATGTGCAAGGCTGAACAGGAAGATTTTAGACAGGGAAAGAAGGGCCACCATGCAAATGAAGACAGAAGACCTAATTCTTGTTGGAGATGCCAACTCAGATATATGGCTGAGCCAGTAAAAATGCTGGCAAGGTAACCAAAACAGAGCTGACCAATGGAAGGTATGATTTTCTCAGGACATTAAGTATTTATGTAGTAAGAAAACAATGACCAGAAAGTCCTCAGAAGGCATTGTGTGGATCATTTTCCTTCCAAGCGCACCTTGCTCTCTCCTGCAGTCCAGTCATATAAATCTCAAGCTGGTTACCTTCCACCACTTCATATACCGTGGATTTGAAACTATTGTGCCCCCACACAAAACAAATAAATGGAAACAAGAGCACATCAAAACAGGGAAAGGTGGGCCAGTGAGAAATGATCCACATTGTTGCCAAGCATGACATCCTGAGTTCCATCCCTGGGACCCAAATGGTAGAAGGAGAGAACCAACATCTACAGTTCTACGTAAACTTCTCAGCAAAGTACTCCTAACTCAAATAAATAAATAACTTTAATAAAATTTTATAAAATTTTTGCACAATACACACAGCACCAGACATACTACATTCATACTATATGTACATATACACTCACCTCCTATGCACACAAATATACACACATACAATTCCTTTGCAAGAGAAGAAAGAAAAGTCTCCAGTAGCCACCAGGGTATTGGAAATATTTTTCTCTTGTTAATATTAAATTGTATATGAAGATCAGAGCAGGGTACAAATATATCAAAGAATAATTCACAACTCCAAAAGGACATGTTTTTAAAATGAAAATTATAAGATATAACATACATTCCCAATGTCCAGCCCACATATATTTGACAATGTGTAATAATAATGTAATATTATTATTACAATAATAATAATATTCTATTATCTATCTATCTCTATGAGTTTAAATTTCTATACCTGACTCAGTTTCCATCCTAACTTGCATTACCAACTTAAAAACATCTTCTGAGATGTAGAATATTCTTTTAATTCTTAAACAACTTAAAACTTAACTGTTCGACTATAACTATCTAGTCTTCAACCACACCAGAGACCTAAGAAGGATAAATAGATCTGAATAAACAGGAAGTACAGAGCAAGCAGCTTCCAAAACTAAGAAATGATAGACAATGGCTACCTGGACAGTCCCCAATGGGTTATAGACATTTGTTGTTATTTAGGGGGAATTGATTACAGGTTTTTAAATGGTCTTGTTAAATAAGGCTTAGGAGGTTAGATCCAGCGATTTCTCTCTTTTTCTTTTCTCTATCCTTCTTTCTTTCCTATGTAGTGGGGAAAAGACTTGAAAAAAAAAGAGAGGATACAGACATGGTATAGTAATGATAAAAAAGGGGGATAGAATATAGAATCTACTCTTATATCTTTGTATATTGATACAAAATTAAGGTTATATTTGGCTACATTGTTATAGATCTTTAGTATTAATACAAAAGTAAGGTTAATTCTTTTTAAGGTATTGTATCTATGTAATTCTGAAAAATGTAATGTGAAGTTCTAGGCTTTTTAGTAACTATCACAAGCTGTTAGGATAATTAAAAAGGCAAACTAATAGTCATTCAAACTTGTCATTTTATAAGGTACTAGTTTAGTGTATCACAGATGTTTCTAAGTTAATCAGAAATAAAGTTGTTAAGAGACAAGCAACATTTGCTTATTCAAATATATAGAGATAAATGGTTTTCAAAAATCTCAAGAGATCTGAAGAATATGTCATTTTAAAAGACATGTTTTTAATGCAACTATTTTAAAGCATAATTTAAAACTATAAAAACCTTCTTAGATCATAAGTTTTTTAGGTGTAATGGGGTGTTAAAAACACAGTTGATGTGATATTGTTTCTTTGTTTACTTTTGAATATATGGAAAATCTACTTTTGATTTATTGCCATAGACTTGAAAAATCATCACAGCTGATTTTAGCTATACACAGCACCAAAGCTGTCCCCAGGTTTGTGTGGATTTATTTATTTTATTTTTATTTAGTGATAAAAAGAGGTTTTATGTTAATATGGGCTGGGTGACACTTTTTCTTTAGTATTAAAAAATTTAGTTTAAGCTTAAAAAACCCTTCTCATTTTAATTGTTTAGACAGGAATGTAAATATGGAATAAAAGTAAAGATTCCTGTTCCATTTTGTAAATTATTCCCATGCATAGATTGTTATATAATTCATTAAATGTCATATCTTATGCTACTGCTTTTTTTCCTTTCTAATTAGTACATCTGCTAAGGGTATATGACAATGGGTGAATCAATGAATGAAGGTCATTGGGAGGTCTGGCTGTACTTCAGAAATATGAAGGCTATGACTCAGAGAGGCAGGTGGCAGAGAACAGGAAGTGGAAGGGCCAGCTGCAGCAGAGCCTGGGTGTGGGAGGTGTTTAACCAGAGCTCAGCTCCAAAGCAGGATTTCTGGAGGCTACGAGTTTTCAGCAGGTCATCTATTCATTCAAGCATGCTCACTGCTTGAAAAGTGCAGCTTTTCTCATGTAAAGTTTGTGTGAACATGCTGTGGGTTCCCAGGAAAGCCTGCATGGTCCTCCTACTTTTTCTGCCCATTTTAACTCCCATTTTAACACTGACAGTCTCCACTGGAAGAGACTCTGATGGCTTCTTGTGTTCTATGAAGCTCATATCTGCAACCAGTGCCATAGAGCCTAAATATCTATCAGAATCCAAGACCTTCCTCTCCTCCTGTTGGGGCAGATGGTTCTGGCTCTGCAGCTGGAATTGGAAGGACAGACTCCTGATCTCACTGAAGTGTCAGTGAGTCCCATAGGGTGGCAGATGCTAATCTAGCACAAACCTGAAAGGGCAATCCCTACCCTCACAGAGCTCACCAATTGATTGTCCAGAGCAGACCTAAGCTGAACTCAGCTTGAGCCATATTACATTGTGATGTGAAAACCTCTGGAAATAATTTATTCCAGTGTTTGGCTCACAGCTGACAATCAGCAATATGCAACCCCCTTTCCTCCCTCTTCCCTACTGAGCCTGACACTTAGTAGTCTGTGTATAAACTTTTGAACAATAGGCAGATGGACAGTGGCAGAATCTCTGGGTACACAATCAGTGTTCCAGCACTTTCCACATCAATCTGCCCCCCCCCCATCTTTATTCTACAGCATACTTCCTTTGGTGATAATTTTGCTCTCTTCTGAGGATGTTCTTTTTAACCTAATTCCACCCACACACCATATGTTGGAGGGTGTTAGTAGAGAGGAGAGACAGAGATCTGTTCTGCATCTCACACCTGCCTCAGGCTGGACCTGCCCATATATAGATAGACAGATAGAAACATGCAGCAAGAATCTCTGAAATGTCAAAGCAAAGGGACCTTTGGTCTTCTGGCAGTGTCCACAGAGGTGTTTGTAGACTAGCACAGCAGTGCACTCAGTCTCCAAGCACAAATGGACTGGCTCCACTCCCCGCACCTGCTTTATCTTGGGCAGCCCAAGGAGGCCCGAGAGATACAAAGGGAAGCTAGAGGGACTAACTTCATGACTTGGTATTGCAAAGCCCTAATAACTTGGTTCATGATTGCCTCCACAGCATACAAGCTGAGGTAACTGTAGCTGACCCAGAATCAAGGAGAACTTATAGATCATAATATTTTAAATGGAGTTCAATTAACAAAACATTGTATATAATAATGGCCAGTTTCACTGTCTCCCTTTAGGGTATTTTGTTGTAGCAGCTGGAATGGTAAGTCACTATCACATAGCTGTTTCCTCCATGGTAGACATGACCACTGCCATCTTGATCATCTTGACCATCTTGACCATCTTGAGAATCTTGAGCATCCGTGATCCTCTGCAGAAGACACCTAGGAGACTGGGTTCCCGTGTGGATGGTTGGGGGAAGGTCATGATGCTCATGAGGTCCTCTCCAGGATTCTTATTGTAAACATATGACTTGGTTGAGACCCTAGCATGTTGCTTCCCTAGCATGTTACGTAGGTGACTCTTCTCGAAAGTGGCTTTGCCATGAGCCATCTGTGCTTCAGATACAATTTTCAATGGAAAAGCTGACCAAACCATACAAAGCCCAGGGGACTTTCTGCTACTGTAGCTGCTTTAAAGTCTCTCATGTTTTTGTAAGTAATTGCGATAAACCCATTGGTTCTCTAAGGTGGGCGCTGATGGAATCTTCTTGATCTGTTGGTTCTCTGGCTATTTGGGGTGGATCCACATTTGTTTACATCTTCCCAGGTCAAGTTGTACTGCCTTCCACCCTAACTAGCCTCGTGTGGGCAGGACACTGGTGTTTTCTGGTCACTGCAGTCTTATCAAGTGGATCTGTGTCTAGGAAAGCATTTTAGCTCTTTGATTAAACAAAAAAGCATTTGTCCATAGCCTAGGTGTGCCCCTGTGTGTTACTTTACATGCTTTTGGAACCATATTGAATATTCCTTGATGCTTCTCAGCAACAACAGAAGCTGATTTCAGATTCTTGGACACTGCTCTGTAATAATCTCGAGAGGATATGTTTCTAAATAACTCTTAGAAAGCAAAAAGAAAAAATCAAGCTTACTGGCTCAAAAACAATGTGCAATACTTGCATATTGAACTAGGGTGCCCTTGCTGTTTCAGTGTGGTGTTTCGGATGTCTGGCTGTCAATCATTTAAAAGAACAGATACTGGGACTAAAGACTGCGGATCTGTTTTAGAAATGCTTTGTGGCCATGCTTTTCTACATTGCACATGCTAGAACACTGTTTCAATGCTGACAGAACAGTCCTGTGTCATCAGTCATAAGAAGTATGAATCAAATGCCTGTGTATGGGTCAGGGGACCAGAGGCTGAACTCAGAATATAAGTTACAGTCCTTGCACCAGTTTTCTGACATAAACAGATTGAGTGAGCATAAATGTACAATTTACAGTGGAATAGAAACACTAAGCCCATGCCTGATTGTGAGCATGGGTATTTTTATACTAAGAGATTGGGTAGGTAAACTGTAAGTCAGAATACTTTTAGCTACAGATATTAATTAATACTGGAAGAGACGGGGTTGTAACGGGGTTAACAGAGACTCTAATTCTGTCAAATTTATCTTGAAAAGCTTTTATTTTTATGACTTTCGAACAGGGTTTTACATAGCTCTGGGTGGCCTATAATAACTGTATAACAAAAGGCAATCTTGAAGTTCTGATCATCCTGTTTAGGTGGTTCCACCTCAACTGACTTCTATGGTCCTGAAAAAGGAACACAGAGTTTCATGCATGTTAGGCAATCTCTGTATCAACTGAAATACATACTCAGTCCATCTTTTAAGCCAAGAATCACATGAGAAAGTTTCCATTTCAAAGAAGAGTGCAGAGTAATTAAATGCTAAATGCACAAACCTCATAGACACCCAGACACTGAATTTAACCTGCATACTATGGTATTGATACTGGAATATGATTGATTTTTATAAATTATTTCAGAGATGGAATAATGGAATGAATATTTTGAATTTCTCTAAAAATGACAATCTTTGAAAAAAAGAGAATTTTTTTATTATTTAAACAAAATATAAGAGAAGAAGATGAACTTTTGAATGTATAACTGGATATTTCAGTTTGGTAACACCTACAAGGAGTTAGTAGGTAGGTAGAGATTGAAATAGGGTCACTAAAATTTATGGCCCAAGTGAGATTTGTAGTCAAAACAGCTGGATTCCTTGAGGAGTGACTCATGCTCTAGTAGACTTCTTCACACCTACGCCCACATGAGGGGTCCCAGTTAAACCCAGGGTTCCCAAAGTAAAGTCAAGACAAAAAGATATGAAAGTGGGAGCAGGATTTGTCTGGAGGAAGGAGGCACTGTAGGTGTAGGGGGATGACACAGGGCAGGGGGAGGTGAGTGTGAAGGGACTGTATCATGAACTTGTACAGGACTGTCGGAGAACAGCTCAACAGAAAGGGTGACTGCAGGTTCTATCATTTGCTGATGAAATAGTATAAAGTATGACTATTGGAAGCAGTAAGTTGCTTCTCAAAGAACATTTTTAGGTTAATCTGAGTTGCTTAGGTGATTTCTAATAAAAGCAACTTACAAGTGTTCTGAGAGGTGAAAGATGAAATTGCTCTCTATATTTACCAAGCAAATGATGGAAGAGTAATATTTTCACAGCACTTTCTACTTACCAGTATCAAAATTATGCTGCTTCTGCGTTTCCAGAATGGGACTCAGTCCACGCCTGTAAAACTTCATTTTAAAACTACAGTCCTTCATAACCTCATTGGAACTTTCTGTCTCTTCTAGCCTACAAAGTTCTAGCATACATCCCACTGTTTCCTTTTTTTCATCCTCAGTTCAAACTCAGACATGGGAGTGACAGACTCTTGCTTTCATCACCATCTTGTGAGATCTGACTCCATAGGGGCGTGGATGGATACTCTCAAAACAAATCCACATGGACATTTGTGTGGAGCTTTGACGTCTGGACAGAAGAAAGACTGGCATTTACTTGGGTCTCTTCTTCATTTCTTTCCAAATGATTAAACATTTTGTACCATCAAACAATGACAGGTCTTTTGCCTCACAGTCTTGAAGAGTTCTGAGCATCTTCCCTTGGCTCTGTGGTTTCTGAATGTGTTGTAAAGAAGAACATTATGACAGCAGAAGCAACAATGTATGAGACGGGATGCAGACAGCCAGACAGGATGGATCAGGACAAGATCCTCTAAAGACCCACCTACAGCAATAGCCTACTATTTCCAGCTAAGTCCCACTTTGTAAAGTTTCCAGAATCTCCCAAAATAATGACAGCAGCTGGGGTCGCATGTCATAATGCACACGTATGCATGACGGCCACTTTGTATCCAGACTGTAGCAGAGGGGAAGGAACTTGGGCATGGTGACTGGTGTGAAAACTGGAGGGTGCGTTCTACCTTTGGCTGGGAAACTATTAGTCAAATGAAACAGAACAAAACAACAAAAAGTGGTCGCCTTTACTTCCTCTAAAATATGGGGAAGGGCCAGGCAGTTGTGGCACATGCCTTTAATCCCAGGACTCCAGAGGCAGAGTCAGAGGCAGGAGGATCTCTATGAGTTCTACATGGTCTACAAAACAAGTCCAGGACAGTCAGGCCTACACAGAGAAACCCTGCCTCAAAAAAGTGTACTAAAGTATATTAATTAATTATGATTGATAATTTATTATTAATTATCAATAATCATTTCTATATATATTATACATAAATAAATACATATATAAAATATATAATATATACATACATGTATATATATATATGTATGGTGTAGGGTCTTTTGTCCAGAGTACTTCCTGTAACATCTTTTAGTCAAATTTCTCATAGAACAACTCTTGTTTCCACTTCCCTGGTATCAACACATTGGGTAGAATTATCAGATGAATAAGCTAAAGTTGGACAATTCAATAACTTGTGGAAAAGAGTAATGAACTGTTTATAGTTTCAAATTTTTGTACAGCTCTTCTTTTTCAAGTATAACTATTTAAAAAACATCTATTTTAAAATATTTATTTTTCTTGGTTTTTTTATAAATACTTTTTTTTTCTTCAAGTTACATCTCAGTCACAAACCCCTCCCTATTCCCCCTTCCTATCCTGCCCTTCCACCCTCTTCCCCCCAGAAGTTTCCCCTTTCAGTCCAACAGATGGTTCCTTCTCTTATAACAGTAAGTATTATACAAAACAACAGATATAAATATGCCACATTTATGAGAGTTAAATGGCCCAGTATACCTTCCCAATGTCCAGTGCCTGACAGCACCCCCTATTCTACTCCAAGTAGAAGATAAGCATCGAAGAACCTCCACTGTAAGATGGTTGAATTAGTGGCAAGCCTATCTCTTGGCATGAAAAAAACCCCTTGCACCAACTGCAGACAGACTGCTGTCCAAAAAGGACAAAACTTGGTAGCAGGGAAGTCGACAGCCTAACTCTGCCAAGACAGGGTAGGTAAGTCCTTCATAATCCCTGCTCTACAACAAATGTCTGTCATAGAAACAGGACCCAAAGGCTGAAGACTGATGCAGGAAAGTATGGAGAGAAAATGGGAACTGTCCAGGCAGTCATTGGTATGTCCTTTCTTAGTTTTGGAAGCTGCAGGCCCTGCACTTCCTATATAAGCAAATATATTTATCCCTCTCAGGTCTCTGAGGTGGTTGAAGAATAGACAGCTAGAGTCTCATAGCTAAATTTTGAGTTGTTTAGGAATCAAGAGGGTGTTATAGATCTAAGAAGATACTCTTAAAAGTGTGTTGCAAGTTAATATGAATGTTGAGTCAGACATAGACCTTTAAACACATGGAGATGGTTAGATAGTAGAATGTTAAAGTCAGGGGCCAAATATGTATAAACTGGACATTGGGAAGGTATTTTTCTTGTTTTTAATGATGTATGTATGTGCCTGTGCTTGTGAGCGCAGCTACCTGTAGACACATAAGACCCCCTTGGAGCTGCAGAGGCTGTTGGTTGTCAACTGTGAGTGGTAGCTGGGAATTGAACTCCAGTCCTTTGCGGGGGCAGTATATGCTTTTAACCACCGAACCAATTCTCCAGCCCAACATCAGTTCTATTATTAAGAACTTTTAAAGAACCTATGTTTGGAAGAGCCTTTTTAAAACCATACTATGTTCAGATCCAATTATAACAAAGTCTCCTACTCAGCATGGTGACTGAGAACACTGATCCTCACTTTCTTCTTTGTGTTGTTGTGGTAAAAACTTGTGAATGAAACTCACACTCATGTCCTGCAAGCATGAACTTGCCAAATAGCAGGATATAAGGGAGAAAGTACACTAATGCAGACATGAACCACAGTGGCTGCCTGGTCAATGGCTCAACACTGGAAAGTAATAACATTTTAGGACTTAACATTTTAGACATTAGAAACCAAAGGAAATTGATGTTTGGCTAGTAATTTCCATGACTGTCTTCATTGCTAGAATTGTGTGATACACGTATAGGGAAAAGGAAATAGAAATACAATTATTTAGTATAGATCTCATTGGGTAACTTCGGAATCTCACCTAGGGAGATGAGAGTCTTTATTCATCTTCAAGTTGAAGAGAGTCTTGCTGAACAAAGGCAGGTAGGTGTTCACAGTACTAGGTGAACAACAGAGAACCGCCCCAGTCTCCCTGAAACATGGTGTTTACACCCCATGCTTATTCCCAATTGATGTGAGGACTTAGACTCAAAGTTCCCCCATCACTGGACCATGGTGTGTTAGTGGCACATTTTAGTGAATTTCATTTCTGCATACAGTTAGAAAATTTAGGCTTATTGATGCAAGATGATAGTTATTGAAAAATAAATAAATAAACAAAAAACTTTTGGTTTCTCATCATATCATGACCCTGTAATTCTTTTTTTTAATATTGGGAAAAGTACAGTTTTCTATCCTTCAGACTATGGAAGGACATTTGATCATTTTATAAACTGTGAAGAAAGATGTCAAAATTCACAATATTGCCTAATTAAGCGTTTTCTGCAAACACGTTCCCTAAAGATCTGTGGTACTTGTGAGATGTCTGTTATTACAGGCAATAGGATTGCACATAAAATTATATCTTCAACACAACTCCGATAGATAAGCATAATGGGAGATATAATTATGAAAACATTAGTTTTGTCTTTCTGTGATGTCGGGTACCTAAAACTGGGATTACTACGGTAAGAAATGCAAGCACTTTGATAAAACAACACCTTAGTAAATAAAGACACGGGGAAGGAAAAGACAGTTTGCACTGTGCACTGATGTGTAAAAGGTAAACTATTTTAAATGCCACAGGTTACTTTATAAATTGAAACAACCAAAGATTACAACTTAATAGAACAAATTATTGAAGAATACTATGATGTGTTTTGTGTAATATTATTGTTTTTTCTAGATTATGTTTTTGCTTGTATTTATCTAATGTATTGTATTTAATTTTTTTCACAGCCAGGCAGACCTGTGGGCATGTAGTTTAAAATTCAATATAGCATTTAGCTTAATAGGTTGGAAAATAAACCTCAGGTATCTGTACTGTTGCTATAGTATCTAAGCCTTTTAAAAAATAGTAATTCCTAGGAGTTAATTATCCTTTACACAGATAATCATGATACTGAAAAAGCTATTAGGTTTTTATTAGGAAAACAAAAGACATTCAAAAGCTATGGGCATAGGACTAGACATGTATTAGGAGGACCCTAAGGCTAAAAAAAATAAATAAATAAAATGGAAAGGACTGGAGGCTTCAGATGCAGAATGATTTAGCCTCAAATGACTGCTTAGGTCATTTATGAAAGTTTCTTCAGGAGGGTAGCCCCTTTTTGAGCGATGAAGATATGCCATGTGTAAACCCACCCATCTCTCTTTCACTTGAAACTGCTTAAAGCAGTGTCTGCTGTGGTGAGGAAGCCAATGAGCAGGCTGTAATTATCTTAACGTCAGGAGAGACCCTGATTTTTTGAGTTGGAAATTGTCCTTTTCACACTCCTTTGGCTGTGCAAGAGACTTCATGGATTTCTTGTTTCCCTGCACAGCTCTAGCCTGCTAGTCCTGTCATGATGTTTCAGTTGATGTATATTTCCTATAGCTCTTAGAATAAATTAGTGTGTGCAATCACATAATTAAATTGGAGTCTGTAATTATGATATTATTATGATATACAAGTTTCTATTAATCTTGGAATGAAATGTCCCAAACATTCAAATTATGGTTTAAAAAAATCTCAGGAGACGATGTTCTTAATTTTTTTCTTTTTAAAAAAATAATTGAACTATTACTTCTTGTATTAAAAATGACCTTTTGCGTGATGTGTTGATCCCAAGTGTTCTCATTGGCTTCCTCGGAATGCATGGAATACATGGTTAATGTTATGCTCTGGCCATTTGTGGAAGGTTTACTGCAGGGTTTCATCAGGGATATAACAGGCTCCCTAGGGGACGCTCAGAGACAGAGTCACCAGGAGACTTAACCATAAAGGTGCTTTTAGCACTTATGATCCTACCTAAGTCAAAAGTGTTGAGCTTTACAGCTGGCTTTTCTCCAATCTCCTCTTCCCCTTATGGTGGGCACAGATCCTTGTGACTATTAGAATATCTGACGTTTGACTAAAGCATATATGGCTGATAAATGCACTTTGGGGGCTTGATGGAATATATAGTGAGTCCTTCAGTACTTCTCTGGACAATGGAAGCGAGCACTAGCCATCCTGGTGCAGTGATGGCTTTCTGAGATAACTGGCAGTCCACAGTGCCAACTCCTCTGGTGTCTAGACATGAAGTGGACCATAGGTGTGAGAACCCCTGCTGGTATGTTTCAATAAACCAAGTGAGTAATTAGGTTCAAGTTAGAGGCAGATGATACATCCCCTATTTTTTTTATTGAAGTCTATTAAAGAGCAGAGAACAATTTTAGGATCAAGAAACATACACACAGCCGGGCGGTGGTGGCGCATGCCTTTAATCCCAGCACTTGGGAGGCAGAGGCAGGCGGATCTTTGCGAGTTTGAGGCCAGCCTGCTCTACAAAGTGAGTCCAGGACAGCCAAGGATACACAGAGAAACCCTGTCTCGAAAAACCAAAAAAAAAAAAAAAAGAAAGAAAGAAACATACACACCTGAAGCAACATAACCAAAGTAATTTCCATGAATTCAATGGAAATTATTCTAACATTAAATGTATAAATATAACCACAAAATCACCAAAGACATAAGAAAAAGTAATAATAGTGGCACTGAAAAATTAATAGTACGAGAAGTAAGTAGATTCTAAGATTGAACTATGAGTGAGTGATAAACTTTTAGGGACAGTAGTAAAATTTCCTAGTGACTCAATGTTAGCTATTAATAATATAAAAGGGATAATAAAATTCATATTATACTTTTATACTGAAGTTATCAATCACAAACTGAATAATGGATGCCCTCAACTGGGAAAACAAACTAGTCACATAAGAAAAAGAATATCTCAAGTGCTCTAATGTGAAAGGATTTATTTCTCAAACCTGTTAAACATCATTAAAATAAATATAATTAACAAATCAAGATATTAAAAGTAACTATTAAAACCCATCAATAGGGGTTGGGGAGATGGGTCAGTAATTAAGAACACTTGTTGCTCTAGCAGAAGACTTTGGTTTAGTTCACAGTCCCATATGGTGGCTCACAACCACTCTTAACTCCAGTTTCAGGGGATTCAACCTCAGGTTCTGACCTGCAAAGGTGCAAAACACACATGCGGTGCACAAACACACTGAGAGGCAAACCACTCAAAATAAAATAAATTGTCAAAAGACAACAAAACCAAATTTTTGTTAACAGATGAAAATAAAAGTGAGCAGACTACAGCCTCTACTTTTCCAGGCCCCAAAATCAGTATGTTCTTGCTTTAGTAGCTGTAAAAAACAGATATTTCAGGATGTGTAGAAATTTTGTCAAATTTAAAATTCAAATAGCCTATGAATAAGACTTATTAGAACACAGTTATGGTCTTTCACATATTATCTATAGAGCGCATTTGTGTGTGTGTGTGTGTGTGTGTGTGTGTGTGTGTGTGTGTGTGTGTGCGCGCGCACTTCAGAACCTAAAATAATCTCAGTTGAACCTTTTATTAAATTTGCCAGACAGAGGGTGAAGACCAGTGATATTACCTCTGGTCTTTGATACAGAAAATAACATTGTTTTTTCGTGTCATACAAATTGTTGTTTAAAGAAGACAATGGTATTCAAGGAAAAAATATTGTAATATTGAAAAACGCTGAAGCAGTGACTTTGTGGCTTTAATATTACTGTGTTTGTCAGCCTTCCTGACTTGGTAATTTGCAATTAATTTTCCATTCTAAATATTAATTTTCATTTCTGATTTTGTATTAGTTGTTTTTTTTCTTAATCTCCCTCCCAAATTCTTAAGCTCTAGAACCATAAAACTGTACATAGTCCAGTTCCCAACCTTCCTAATGCTGAGACTCTTTAATACAGTTCCTCATGTTGTAGTGACCCCCCCACCATAAAATTACTTTTGTTACTACTTCATAACTGTAATTTTGCTACTGTTGTGAATCAAAATGTAAATCTCTATGTATTCCCATGGTCTTAGGTGACCCCTGTGGAAGTTTCATTCAACCTCCAAGGGGTCATGGCCCACAGATTGAGAACTACTGGTTGCAGCATTACATAATAAACAGTATTTTCCATCTGCATTGTACCTCAAACTTTGCTGTAAGCTTGAATGCAGTTCCCATGCTATGAGTCTGTCCTATTTATAAACATCAAATTGTAGATTGAAATTAGTTTTCTAATAACAAAGAAGCATCTAGGGTGATGTTTAAAAAAAGATTCTTTATGTTTCACCATTTTAGAATTTGGCCCCCCGCTAAAACTTTCTCAAATATTGTTCCTGAAAAGTGGAAACTACTGGCTTGAGCCTTAGAATGGTGCCTTATTGCTCAGAGGGAAATTTTTATGAGGAGGTTTAAAATGGAAATGCCAACAGGTTTAATTACGGTACTTCTGTGGGGGCTTCAACAGGTTTAATTATGGTACTTCTGTGGGGGCTTCAGCACATGAGCATTATGCCATGAAAACAATTATCAACCTGTGATTGAATATACTGAGAACCTCCCGTGTTTTATATACATTTACAAAAACTCACTTTTCATTTTTCCATGAAAGTCAGAGAAGACTTTACAGGGAAATACTCTCACAGTCTTTCAATTTGAAATTCCTTGGTTTCTTTTTGTTTGTTTGTTTTGTTTTTGTTTTTGTTTTTTTAAAAAGGCAGGATGGAAATGTAGGAAGAGTCAGGTGACATGAAAGAGGGGGCTGTGTCTGAAGCACATTTTACAGACTAGGATTGAACTAAATGAAGTAAATAGCACAACCTACTGTTTCAGACAAATGCAGCTTTGTTTAAATGGCCAAGACAGAGCTGTAAGAAACTAGGTGGAGCCACTGGCTACTCTGTATGCTGCACCAACATTTTTGTGGCGGTTTTGTTGGTTTTCTTGTTTTCTCAAGAAAAGGTCCATGCACATGACAAAAACAGATTATTACACAAACTAACTTTCTTTGTAGCTCCTAAATTATTGACTGTGCTACAGTAGCAAGTGCTCTTGTACCTGGGGTTTCCCTCTGGCCTTCCCCCAGCTTCCCCACCTTGGGTTATCTGTGGAATAAGCTGAGACAGGACATAGAGAACACAGTATAGGAGACACGAGTATATTACAGAGTTATATGTAGTAGGCAGCTTTGATTTTGTTTTATACACTCTAGTTAATTTTACAGTTCTTAATCCTCTATCTCCCTTCCAACCCTTATTCCTTCCAACCCCTCAACACTAGGTGGGAGAGAAAGAAGGTTAGAGGGAAAGGGACGTAGGACTCTTTTAACTACTTCCTGCTGATTAGGGTCATTTGGTTCTTTGGTAGTCAAGATATCCAGCAGTCTGGCAAACATAGCAGCAGAATGAACCAGCAAAACAGCAAACTAATAAACACAGCAGCAGGACGAACCAGCAACTATGTGGGGGAAGCACCAGCAGGGAGAGCAGAAATCTCTTCCTCCTTCAAAGTACCACCCCATCATTCTCTGGGCTCTGGCATTTATAACCTCCTCCAGAGTCCTCAGAATTAACCTTTTTGGAGCTGGGTAAACCATACTCCTGCTAGAGCCCAAGAGACAATTATAGCTAACAGCTATGTACAAACTGAACCAGACCCATATCCCACACCTGGGATTATAACAAAAACATTCACATAACATAACTGCTTTTTTTTTTTTTTAAGAAACAAAAACTCCCACCACAGTTATAGGCATGATGAAGGGCAAGGATGGGCAGGGACCAAAGGAACTGTTGTGCTAGCCTACATTTATAGATAAGCTTTAAAATATTTCTTACAGTTTCTGGGTAGGTAACTTCCTGGGGCCCGCTTTCCTGGCTAGGTGATTGACAGCCTCATTCCCATTAAATTTTGATGGAAGGTATAATGGTTTGGCTTTGGTCTTTACCAGAAAACCTCCTGCTAGATAATAATCTTACATTCTTCCTAGCAATTCAGAACACCAGGACCAGAGATATATTCAGGTCCCATTATTTTGACCAGTAATCAAACTCCTGGAGTTTCAATGTCAGGTTTTGAGGAGCGAGGCAGCAACCTCACTGATTTGCAAGTGCTAGTATCTAACTAGCTAGGCAATACTCTCATCTGACCTTCAGTCTCTTATAAGACACTGGATAGTTAAGAGTGCCTTATACTGGTCTATTCCCCCTGAAAAAAGCTTTCAAGCCTTTTACTAACTTAAAAAACTGTCCCTAGGATGGCTCCATCATTAAGATGCTCAATTAAAAGAGCTAGTTATGACTAATCTTCTCTCTGCCTTTTCAGATATAAATTTTTCAGCATTCAAAGTTATCCCATGAAGACCTGGAGTCATCTCCCGAAATGAAGTTACCCAAGGAATTGACTATTACTCTTCGTCTCTTTGTCCCCATGAGAAGGTCCAGCCTATGCTACAACCTCCAATCATAGAAGTCCAGAAGTTGTTGTCCCTAAACATAAACACTAATTAGCCAACCCAGATGGTCTAGCCTGGGCATCTCACTCCCTTTTATTCCCTTCTGTGCCTTTCATGAGCACATCCCCCTATTTAAAAAGCTCTCACTTTTGATTTGGAGGAGTTGGCCTCAGTTTCTATTAGTTCTCTCTTCTACTGAATAGAAATTAATAAAATATGTGTTTGATACTTGTTACTCATCTTTATTTGTCTTTGTTATGATTCTAGATCAAGCCCAAGGCTCCTAGAAATCTCAGAATGAAGCCTCACTTCATGAAGACTCACTGGCTGATTAGAACATCAGTGACAGTTGAGGTTAGCTGGAATGTTGCTGGTCCAGGGTCTGGTGCCCTGGGCTATCTTGGCTATTGAGTAACCATTTAAGGTCCGCCTCTTTGTGTAGCCTGATATCTCTCACTGAGTAACAGTGACCCCTGAGGAATATGTCACATGTGCCCATCCCTTACCTCTGTCATTAACTAAGTCTATTTCCTTGTGGTGCAAGACTCCCCCCTTTCCTTGGAAATTTCAAAGTTGATATTTTGTTTTATCTTATGGGCTGGGATTCTTCTCACTGGACAAGTTGTTGTGGTATTAATAAAACTCTAGGCTAAACACTATTGACCCTTGCCTCAGTCCTCTTCCCTAGAACCCAACACCCCCCCCCATGTGTTAATGTAACTTCTGGCCCATCTCCATTTGACCTAATAACATTATAGATTAGGCTGGCTTCAAACTTAAGATTTTTTACAACTCCTGAATGCCGGGATGAAAGCACATCACCTGGCTGCTAGGGTAATTTCTTCATCATGTCTCTTTCATATTCCTTAACTACAAGCATTGTTCTTGATATATTTGGAATCAGCAAAGAGATAGATCTGAAATTCTCTCCAGTTTCGCATCTTCATGATAAATACAAGCAAACTAAGTTGCTACATAAAGTCTTTTCTGTTAAATGAAAAAAAAAAACTAGAAAATTGAGCTTTTAAAACAGAAATATCTACACATTTATTCTTACTCAAAAACTGTGAAAACAGCAAATAATAGTTCACTAGACATTGTATGCCCTTCACTGAATCAGGCTGTGTTTCAAGCAACTGGCCCTTGGTCCCACAGTATGTATCCGTAGGCTCTGTGAGGATTAGGAAGGAAATGCTGCCATTACAGTGGAAGATAAACCCCAATTCTTCTGATCATTTAGAATACGGACCATGGATGGCACAGTTAACTCCCGTGTTAGTTCCTGGTGCCAGAATGCCATTAAAAATGGGTTATAATGGCCCTTCAGTAGACATGCTTGGAGCAAGTACCTCTTTATATAACTAAAAATTAAGAAGAGCTCTGAAGTTAGCTAGCCTCCACAGTCCATTTTCGCTGTGTGATAGAAGTCCTTTCAAAATTCTACTGTGTCTCAATGGCGTCTTAACTGAATGAGGTTCAAACCCCAAATCTCAAGTGGGAACTGACTAGATTTAAGTTAGTTCAAATAAAAGGAATTTTAAACATTATTCCTGGGCTGAACAGATGTCTTAGAGGATAAGAACACTTAACGTGCAAGCATGGTAATCTGGGTTCAAATTCTCAGCCCTCATGAAAATGGCTGGGTGGGTAGCATTGTTGGAAGCAGAGGCAGGAAGATTGCCACAGCCTGCATGTTGCTAACTTAGCTCCTCATTCAGTGAGCAGGACACTCAACTTCCTCCTCTGTGTTCCATGCATGCACTTTTGCACCCCAAATCACAGGCACTTACAGAGAAAAAGAAAATGAAATAAAAGATTACACATCAGAGAGTTAAGAGAAAATGAAATAAAAAGAGTTCATTCAATGGCCCATCACAGTACATTATACAGTGGGCATCACATAAGTGCCACATAACTTTAACTTTACATTCTTTCTTTAGATATGGCTCAAATCACACCTAATTACATATTTTCATATCTAATAATCTATTCTTGAGCAACACTGGGTTGATCAATGATACCCTCCCTTATATCACTACCTACCTAGCTTGTTGCAAATATAAACTGAATAGATTTACCAGAACTAAGCCTATTCAATTCTTTCCCCCATAGATTTGATAGGCTGGAATTGTCATCTTCCAAAGCACAATCCTTGCCTGCAGCAGCCTAGAGTGCAGAAATCTCAGCATTTCCAGGGTCCTTTTACTGTTCTCATGGTGAAGATTGATGAGTGGAGAAGCTCTTTGCTTCCTCTCAGCCTGTACATGATCTGTAGGGAGAAAAATTAGTTAGTTTTTTTTCTTCTTCTTTTTAATTGCAGAATTAGATTTAAAAAAAAGAAAGAAAGAAAGAAAAAGAAGCTGTGGCTCGTGATCTCTCCATAAAACATGCAAGTTTCAGTTAGTTGGACAGAAACAGATGTGGTCATCCCATATCTGAAAGGAAAGCTAACACTGTGTGTATGCCTTCCTCTATGCCTTTTCCATGACCTGTACATTTAGTGTCCATTTTCTTCCCTTAAAAGAGATTTTTTTCAGGCTCTGTTTTCTTTATGGTTTGATTTTACACACATGTGGTAGCTTTGCATCTAGACCATTATGGAGGTGGTAATAAGGGGAAACACAGACCTTTTATATATAAATTTTTAGTGGATACTGTGTATCATACAAATGTCTGTATTTTCCTCAGTAGGTGTAGGGTATTTTTCTAGATCTTTAAAGTTTTGAAATTGAATATATCACAATATTTCAAGGACAGAAAGCAAAAAAGGCAGCCCCATTACCTAATGACACATTTAGTGTTTCTGAGAAATTGATAATGTCATGTAGGATACACAGCAATACTTCAGTTCTATATTGGTGGTTACTAGTATATATGATAATAAAAGACATTATTACTGTTTATTTGCATAAAAGGAAAAATGGAAATTATTCATCAGGTTTTTTTTTTCTCAGAAAGGTGATATCTAACACAGCTGTACAAGTAAAAAGGTGAAGTAGGGTCTCTCATAAATTTTCAACATGAGTAACACACTAATGTGTGAGGGAGTTCCATAATGCATTGATGTTTACACAACATCCAGCTTATTTAATTCCAGGGAATTCCTTCTATGAATTCTGTTGCTGAAAGTTTAAAGCCTGTGTACATAACAAACATTGCATCTGACCTATTTTTAAAGTCTTCACATTTTTGCTACGCAAGGCACTCCTGACGTTCAGTTTATATCCAATCCGAGGCTCTTGGCAATTCCCCAGGGCATGGCTCATCTGTGGTATGTAATGTTATGGATTATATGGATTTCAGAGCTAAGTTATGTTTCCACTATCCAGTGAGAAACTGAATGAACTAACTCAGTTTTTTTTTTTTAACCTTTTTTCTTTCCCCAAAGTGCTGATCTTTCTTTAAAAAAATGATAAGAATATCTTTTGGGATTTTCTGCTGTGTTTAAGATTGCTGATTCCCCAATCAGCAATACCAGCAACAGAACAATTAAGTTCTCATCATTCATCTTGTGGGCTTTACTCTTTTATTTGTGGGTGAAGAGCCACAAATCCATATTAATACGTAAACATTTTACATGTCAGAGCATTGGTAGCATACTATTTTTGTTGAACTGTTAAGGAGTAAATCTTTTAGAGTCATAGCACTTGTTATTACACCATAACACTTTCTGTGAAACACGTTTGTTCAATTTGGCAGGCACACCAAGGGAAGTTATTGTGTTCAAGACACCCTGCTAGAGCCTGCATCTTTAAAATTTATGGAAAAGGCAGAGGTCCTGATCTCAAAGAGGCAATGAAGAGCCACATGTGTTAAAAACCACTATCAGATGAAAGGATATGAGAGGGACCCCGAAGCTGGTCTGCTGTCTGGGCAGCATCCGCCTGCTCCCCCCTTCCCAAGGTGCTTCACTGGTGTTGGGTAGGGGATCCGGGCACTCTGTTCAAACTGTTGGTATTCGGAAAAGGACATGGAGATGTGCAGGTGCTACACCTTATGGTCAGCTTTCTGTTACTATGACAAAGCACCCGTGTAAATCAACTTTCAAGGAAGAATTTATTTTGGCTCATTTCAAAGGACCCAATCGATGCTTGTTGATCTGACTGCTTTAATATCTGGGCTGAAGCAGCACATCGTGGAAGGAACATTTGGTAGAGATACATAGTTCAACTCGTGACATCAAGGAAAAAAATGGTGCCACAGAAGGAAAGGCCCACAGGTCAACTGTGCCTTTCAAGTGATGCTGTCAGAGGCTTGTTCCCATCAGACCCGATCTTAAGTTTCTTCTACTCCTCAATAACTCATGTTATAGTTCTGACTGTATCAGTTATAATCCAATCATACCCCAAAGACCTTACTTCTGGATGTTGTCATATTGGAGATCAAGGATTCAACACATTGTTTTTGTTTTTGTTTTTCAGGGAATATTTGAGATTCAATCATATCACCTCTTGAGAATTATTCAATGACATTTCAGTTTTACATGCGCCAAGGACCAGAATGGTCATCCTTTACATAGTAACTGACAGGCTAATTAAAACAAGGCAATATTGTCTTTCTAATCGCCTTCAAAGCTTTATGTGTATGCGGCATTTCAGAGACAATATTAATTCTTTCCAAGTTCTTATATTTTTGGTTGTGAGCCTAGCCTTTAATGCTGAGCCATCTCTCTAGCGCCTCTTTCCAAGTTCTATACTCTCAAATCAAATTCCATATTCTTGGAATGGCCATAATTTGAGTCACAGGACAAGATAATGGAGGATGGATTGATAGGAGGTAGCTAGCTGGCTTATGTGCACCAACTCACATAAGTTTGTCTACTGATCTGGCAGTAGTTCTGTTAAACCATCTTATTATGACAGGTCATGACCTCTAGAACATCTAGAGATGTTGATGTGAAGCCCATACACAATCTCAGAACAAGGTTCAAAGACCAAGAGACCACTAAATTAGACCATAGATAGAAAAAACTCAGAAGGTTTCAGTGGGATGCTGAAAGATCAACAGAGGAAATACATGAAGCAAAGAGTTGAAACATAATTTCTATTTTATTCTGCCTTTTCTGACCAATGTTTTCCAGGTCTCC
Organism: Lophiomys imhausi; assembly: GCA_907164525.1. Classification (NCBI taxonomy): domain Eukaryota; kingdom Metazoa; phylum Chordata; class Mammalia; order Rodentia; family Muridae; genus Lophiomys; species Lophiomys imhausi. The sequence goes on along the minus strand of CAJQZJ010033120.1, from coordinate 1,711,705 downwards.
CTATGTCTTTCCTGCCAATACCATTGACATATATAACATTTATTCAAGTACTTAACAGCTGCCTGTGAGGATACAACACCCCACTCCCCACATTATGTCACCAATGATGCATCTTATGTTCCCAAGAGAAGCTGAATTTGAAGAAAAGGAGAACATGTGTGTTGTGCCCATGGTTGTCTATGGGATATAGGGACATGAAGAGACTTGGAAATGCAGCATGTGGATGGTCAGCTGGGTAACACTAGGCTCTAAGCTCTGTATCACCTACAGCTGAGAGTCAGGCATGAGCTGATGAAGGATATTTGCTTCAGTTACAGCACCTGTCTCAGCACTGATCTATTTCAGTAGTTACAGATAATAAAACTTTTTAATATGCCAGAAATATGTCTGGCTTTTCTTTTCATTTTCCCTTATCTATGGCCCCAGTGCAGTTAGATGCCTCTCCATTGACAGTTTGGGCTTGGAAGGTTAAAAAGAACGATTGAGCTCTACCTCTTTCTTCTAAAAAACTTTCACTATTCTGAAAAATTGTAGATGATTTTTCAGAGTTGATCAAATACAATCTTAGTGCAAAGTCACTGGAGTTGGAGGTTCAGCCTTCTGCATTAGTGGTGTCTTTCTTTATATGACAATGTTTCATGTAAAATATTCCTATTACATTTCCCATTCATCTGACTCAAGAAGAATTGAAGAGACTTTGTAGGGGAGAGTTGGGCAGAAATCTTTTGCATTATATATGATCCAAAAAAAATCAATGTAAGAACATGGGTTTATTTAACAGGAATAATGTTCTCTAAGACACGTTTTTCCAGGTAGAGACCCTTCTCATGGGGTCTGATATAATCCTTTATACATGAAAGATTGCAGCAAATAAGTCTGGTTAAAATATATGATTTTTAAGCAATATTTCTTACTTTGAGGAATGAGTTAGCCCGGGAAAGTTTAAAAACTGAAATACAAAGCTTATTTTTGTAAAAGAAAAATCTCTTGCATCTTGAAATTAGTTTCATCAGGATCATTTTTAAAAATGTTTTTAAGGAGTTATTTACTTAAAAATTCAGATCTGAACTTCTCTTCATAATTACAGTGATCTGCTTTTAAGAAATAAAAATTAAAATATTTTACAATTTGTACACTGAAAACAATTTGTTAGCTGACAATACACATACTGGCCTATACATCCTAGAGTAACATTAAATAAGAAACCATTGTAGAAGGATTCACATGACATATATACACTTATAATCAGATTTTAGCCATATAGTACAGGATAACTATACTATAACCAATGCACCAAAGGGAACAGGAACATAGACTTTGTTTCCTGTCAATGAGACACTTTTCCCTAGTGGTGCTGCCTTGTAGGCCCCCAGTGTATGAGGAGGCTCTTGGCCCTCAAATGACTGCTGAAGTGGGGCAGGGGACTGTTACGTAGGGACACTCTACTCCAGAGGAGTGGGATGGAAGGGATAGGGGGTAGAGGGTGGGAGGGGGACTGGTAGGAGCGGAAAGAGGTCACTATGATGGAGACATAACCTGAAGTAATAAATATTTAAAAAAAGAAACCATTGTATAGTGTAAGATAAAGAAATTTTGTGTGTACCATTTTTCAACTCCTAGAAACCATTATTGCTGAAATGATAATGTTATAAAATTGTACTTTACTCTCTAATGCAGTTTGCAATCTTTGCATCTCTTGCAGTTATGTTCTGAGAAATGTATTTACATGTGTGTTGGGATAAAAAAATTTTTTCACAGCACATTTCTTTGATATGGTGACAGTGGTACCTATCTCTCTGACATTTTGCTTTTCCCTTTTTCAATTTTCTTTTTCTTGTAGTCTACTAATTTTTCCAGATAGAAGAAGAGTTGAGAGAATTTCAGGTTAAAGCATGTGTTCAGACTTAGACTGCGCACACAGAGAAGATGAAGGAGCAATGAGACAGGAACCCTGTGCATGTACATGGGCATATACCAAATGACATACATAGGTACATAGACACCCCCTACACACATACATACAGAGACACATACACAAATATACACACAGAGATACACACAGAAATACATGCAGACAGAGACATATACAAACACACACAGACACATACAGATACACACCCATAAGCCCAGATATACAGACAAACAAGACACATACATGCAAAAAGACATACATACATATACTGATACCCAAAGGCATATACAGACACGCAGATATACAGGGCAGACACACATACACAGAAACACACAGAGAGACCCACACATCCTGGCAAAATGGCCTGCTCCATCTTCTCCAGTCGAGCAGTAATTTGGGATTTCCCCATCTGATGGGCACTCACACAATGATCCCTTTCATACACATGGTGGTAATTTCACACTAAACACTTCAATTATTTATAAATGGATCCCAGAGACAGCAACTAGCAGCTGGGCTATAGAAGCAGCTCTGACTGAGGCGTGGCCGGTAGAACCACATGCCACTTCAAACAGTGCTATTAATATGCATGCGACTTGATCAGCTAGTTTAGATGCAGGTCTTCGGCAGCCTGTGTGGAGCCTTGTGAGTCTCACTCTCCTGCAGTCCTGCGATGATGCTTCTTGTTGTCAAACTTTGAGGCTAACTGAAGGTCAGGTCCCAGTTCTGAAAAGTGTGCTGACCACATCCAAGCCACAATGCCCACTCGTTTTCTCCTTCACTCTTTGGAGACAATTAAGAGTTTTCTCTGAGAGTGGGAAAGTTGGAAGTTCAAACTGTCAATCTTGCATTAAGATTTTGGTTTTAACTTTAGACACAGTGACATTTACTATGTAAATGACCTTAAGAAATCTTACATAGGGGAACCATCAAACCTGATTAAGATACTCAGGTTAATGAGTTTTAACAGAGAAATGGGAACAGGCACACACACACACACACACACACACACACACACACACACACACACACGCACATACACACACCATCATTGCCCTAAGAGAATACTGCTATATACTCTGGGTCTCATTTCTGTCCCCAGCAGATCTCTCTTTCTAAGAGAATGTATTCTGTTAAAATCACAAGCAGTTTCCCTCCTGCTCCATCACCCTGAGAACTCCACAGTTTTTCCAATCAAGTGCCAGGTAGGAAAGGCTAAGCTCGATGCTGGTTAGCTGTTGATGATTCTTTTGAATAGATGTTGTGAGATTAGTTTAGGGTCTTTTATACTTCACATTCCAGGATACCTCTGATCAGGGTGGGGCAATGGCTCCACTGGCCACCCTGAACCTGTGGAGTGACAGGCCATTAGAGGGCAGCACAGTCACATTTTCTTAAACAGTAAATTGGAAGAAACAACAGCTCTGCAGGGGCTGTCCCTCCTAAGACTGTGGGTGAACCAAAAGACTGCTGTTTATATATCTTCTCATTAACACTAACTGACAGCACATGGTCATAGCAAGAGATGAAGCTGTGTTGGCAAAATATCAATGTAGGTATATACTTTAACATTGTAGCTGTAATTCCTTATAGTAAGCGTGATTCCCCTTAGTAACTTTTTCTGTCTTAACCAAACAGTATTTGACCTTTCTGGTTTAGTTTTCTAATTATCATTTGTCCCTTTGGGCTTTGGAGTGTGTGTGCTTTCTTCCGTGTGTGTGTGTGTGTGTGTGTGTGTGTGTGTGTGTGTGTGTGTGTG
>CAJQZJ010033120.1:1687096-1704624 GCA_907164525.1 Lophiomys imhausi | reverse complement strand
GGGGGGGGGGGGAGGAGGGGGTCTAGCCCCTCCGGTTTTTGCACAGTGCCCAATAACTCTGTGTTTTTTATGGCTCTTTTTTCCCCGTGTTCAAAATGCGTCAGTGTAGGTCGCCACCATCTTCCTTCCCCCCAGAATTAACTTTTCAGTCAAGCAATGTAACCGTTAGGACCAGTGTTCTCATGTCACCAGCTTACTTCGACACCCTTTTTACTTTTTCAAGCACTAATTGCTTTGAACTGAGCACTAAGGAACTTTACAAACAACAGAGAACAGTAAGTATACACACACACATGCACAAACAACTTGCCTCATTGTAACCATCACTGGTTCTCTAGAACAGCGCCATTATTTTTAACAGCCAACTTGCATAGCCAACAAACTTAAGAGAAGTCACACCATTGCATTGATCAGTGCTAACACCGCCATAATCCATCTGATGTAGCTCACTGAGTGGTCTGGGAAACCTGGGTCTGAACACAAGGGCAGAAGTGATGCCAGCCTTCTGAGCACAGTTCTGAAGGATGGGGTGTGGCTATGACCCATGATGGGAGTGAGTGACTGCAGAGTGGGAGAGAGGAAGATGAGCAGCTCACACATACTAGACCTGATTCGGGGTTCCTTCTATAAATCAAGCTGCAGACCGCTGGCCACCGTGGAATGGCCGTGTATGAGTCTGCAAGGGTGATATCAATTCTGTGAGAAAAGAAACCAGTGAGAACTCGAGAATTCAAATGAAGACAAAAGTTGGAGATGGTGGGTAATCACTTATGTTGGAGATTATTGTACTTGTTTTATTTTTCTATTCAGTATTTGCTCACATATAAATCAATGCTGGTGATAAAGTTAACCTATGGGAGATATCACTAGACCTGTTTATGACCTCTAGGGGTGGTACTTTAGTAGCTTCTTATCCTCTATAATACACACAGTTCTCAGTTCTCTCCCATGTCCGGCTCAAATTTTCTCACTCATCACGATCTTGTTTGTTTACTTAATCTTCAGTATAACTAGATAATTAGAAAGAAAAACAGCTCCTTCTAGGACTTTATTTTCTATACTGTGTCTATTGAACTGAGAACATCCAGATTTCTGAAAGGTCACTCAGTGGAATCGTGCTATTTGGGGAGATTTAGAGCATCTAGGTACTAGGAGGATCAAATAGGGTTATTGGCCCCAGCATAACTCCAGTCTGATATCTAGACATACAACTTCCATGTGAAGGTCCTTGGGAAGAAGAGAGGAGATTTTGTAACAGGGATGGTGGTGGTGAGAACCAAACACTGTATTTGTTTCCTGATAACTATGGGGCATTTGTATGGAGGTGATAAGGACATCGTTTTTCAAGGACCTTGAATGTATAGAGTGTGCCATAAGACAAGACAGCCTTCAACACGTATCGAAGACTACGTGGGCAGGAAGACAGCCTGAACAATGACTAAGACAGAATGAATGAGGCTATTCTAGGGAATTGTTTTTGTTTTACTTACTCTCTTTGTTGGTGGGACAAGACACCTAGAAAGAAGCAACTTAAGTGAAGGAAGTGATGGAGGAAGGGCTTATTTGGGCTTCTAGTTGGATGAGGTATAGTTTATTACGACAAGGAATGTGTGGTAACAGGAACATGATTCAGTTGGTCACACTGCATAGACAGTCATGAAGATGAACAAGAATTAAGGTCACTCTACAGAACCTCAAGACTTGACCCCCACTGACTCACTTCCTTCACTGAGGCTCTTTCCAAGGTTCCACAGGCTTTCAAAACAGTACCTTCTTTAGTTCCCCTGATCCACCCCTCCTCCTTCTTCCCTACTCTGTTTCTGCTTCACTCTTTTTTTTCTTAAATACTTTATTTTTTTTTCTTCAAGTTACATCTCAGTAACAAACCCCTCCCTATTCCCCCTTCCTATCCCACCCTTCCACTCTCTTCCCCCCAGAAGTTTCCCCTTTCAGTCCAACAGATGGTTCCTTCGCTTATAACAGTAAGTATTATACAAAACAACAGATATAAATATGCCACATTTATGAGAGTTAAATGGCCCAGTATACCTTCCCAATGTCCAGTTTATACATATTTGGTCCCTGACTTTAACATTCTACTATCTAACGAACTCCATGAGTTTAAAGGTCTATATCTGACTCAACATTCATACTAACTTGCAACACACTTTTAAGAGTATCTTCTTAGATCTATAACACCCTCTTGATTCCTAAACAACTCAAAATTTAACTATGAGACTCTAGCTGTCTATTCTTCAACCACCTCAGAGACCTGAGAGGGATAAATATATTTGCTTATATAGGAAGTGCAGGGCCTGCAGCTTCCAAAACTAAGAAAGGACATACCAATGACTACCTGGACAGTTCCCATTTTCTCTCCATACATTCCTGCATCAATCTTCAGCCTTTGGGTCCTGTTTCTCTGACAGACATTTGTTGTAGAGAAGGGATTATGAAGGACTTACCTACCCTGTCTTGGCAGAGTTAGGCTGTCAACTTCCCTGCTACCAAGTTTTGTCCTTTTTGGACAGCAGTCTGTCTGTAGTTGGTGCAAGGGGTTTTTTCATGCCAAGAGATAGGCTTGCCACTAATTCAACCATCTTACAGTGGAGGTTCTTCGATGCTTATCTTCTACTTGGAGTAGAATAGGGGATGCTGTCAGGCACTGATATGTCTCGATATCAAAGAAAAAAATCTTGATTTAAGATAACATCTTTGAATGCCATATTCTGTAGATCTCTTGGGGTGTTTGAAGATGCCCTATCCATCTCTTGTATTTAGATAAGCAAATGTTGCTTGTCTCTTAGCAACTTGATTACTGGGTAGTTTAGAGCTCTTAATGTAAATAAGAGCTTACACTCTTATTTGTAATAAGAGTGTAAAATAAGCTTTACACTCTTAAATGTAAATAAGAAGAAAAATCACTGATCTCCAGAAGTACTACTGTAACCTAGAGAGGCAAGAACTGACAAACATTTTATATAAAGGAATAAGTAATATTTTTAGACTTTGGGGATCAGAGTATCCATTGTGTAACTACTCATCTCTGCAATTATAGACACAAAGTGATGACAGACAATACATAAATGGATGACTATGGCCTTGTTGTAATAGATCTCTATGAAAATAAGCAGCCAGGTACAGTAAGCTGACCACTACTATAGAATGTCAAGTCCTATATAAGCCTAGAAATAGAAGATGTGATTGGGAGTTTAAGGTTCATTTTGTGAGAAGGAACTGAGAGGTGAGCCTGCCTAAGTTGGGAGGGTAGATTTGAGACACTTGCCCAAGTCTGAGTCCTGTGAAAGATCAATTCAAAATTAAATGTTATCTTTCATTCTTCTGTTGAAAGGAGATAATTGTGGAGGAAAATAGGGTACTTTACCAACTGGTCCAAGGAAATTGTAAAGAGGCTCTAGATGGCTGACATAGAGGTGTTGGTGCACAAAGTGTGGTCATCTAATCCACTTCAGGCAGAAGTTTCCCTAAGTTACAGAAAGTTGGACTCTGGGGGTACTTGTTTGCTATAAAATCCAACCAACTTCTGATCAACTCTCACTTCTCCCGAGTTGATTCCAGAAGTCCCTTCACCACCAGTGTTTCATCATTGTTATCATATCCAGAGGTGATTTCGTGGTATTTCTCATTTCCAGATGAAACACATATGTAAAGCTCATGGCTAGAATTCTCAGCATTTGGGTGTCTAGGAATATGATTTTTTTTTCTTCTTGAACTTTGAAAAGGAGAGACTGTAAGCATATGAACTTGATAAAATGTGAGAATGCTATTCAAAGATGTTGGATGGCTACAAATGATCAAAATCTACAAGAATGAAGTTTTAAATGTGTTCAGTGAGTTCTTTTTTAGTCATAGTTTTTACACATGTGGACCAGTGGTCTGTGATAATGTATAAGGAGAAGGCATAAGACAGCTTAGCCTCTTCACTCACAGATAGAAACACTCTCCAGCTGTCTGAAATGCATGATGATAGTCTTAGGTGGATAGTCAAGCAGGATCCACCCCCTGCATTGGGTAGTCTTTAATCTTTAATTTTATCTCCCACCACTGCACTTACATTTCTCTGGTTTATGCTAGAGACCACTATTTTCTTCTCATGTGGAAAGACTGTTGTGAGTTCTGGTCATTGCTTTCTTTTAATATTGTTGTAAGACAGTTATCCTGTATTACATGGCTAAAATACAATTATAAGTGAATAGATGCCATGTGCATCCTTCTGAGTCTGGGTTAGCTCACTCAGGATGAGCTTTTCTAGTTCCATCCATTTGGCTGCAAATTGCATGATTTCCTTGTTTCTGATAGCTGAGTAGTATTCCATTGTGTAAGGAATGTTTTGTTGTTGTTGTTTTGTCTTGTGTTTTTAGTTTTTTGTTTTTTAATCCATTCTTCAGTTGAGGGACATCTGGGTTGTTTCAAGTTTCTACCTATTACAAATAAAGTTGCTATGAACATAGATGAGGTGTCCTGGTGGATTGATGAGAAATTGTTTGGATATATACCCAGAAGTGGTATGGCTGGGTCTTCAGGTAGAACTATTCCAATTTTCTGAGATATCACCCCAGTGATTTCCATAGTGGTTGTACAAGTTTGCACTTCCACCAGCAATGGAGGAGTGTTCCCTTCTCCACACCCTCGCCAGCATGTGCTGTCACTTGAGTTTTTGATCTTAGCCATTCTGACAGTTGTGAGATGGAATCTCAGGGTCATCTTGAGATGCATTTCTCTGATGATTAAGGATGTGGAGGATTTCTTCAAGTGTCTCTCAGCCATTAGGGATTCCCCCTTTGTGAATTCTCAGTGTAGCTCTGTTCCCCATTTTTTATGGAAATTCAGATCCTTCATCTTTTCTGATATTTCTCATTAAGTTGGCAACAACATCTAGATTCAACCTAGGCATTCTGAAGCTTGTATAGTAAGGATCTCTGGGGGATTCTGGGTCTTTCCCACTGTCTTACAGAATAATACATAAGATCCAATGCTGTCTTTGCACCGATGCCAGAAAGAATTAGTGGGTTTAGCTTATTGCAACTCATCCATTCAGCATCAAATTACCAATCAAAATATTACCCAGTGGTCCTAATCTTTCTGAAATTGTCTGTATCCATTACTTATTTCATGTCTCCAAGTCTCTGACCTTTTGTGAATTTTAAAGGACATTCTCTCACAAGTTATTTGTAACATAGTTTGTGTGGGAAAGACAAATCTTTGATTTTCTTTATCAGTTTTCATAAGATGTGAGCCATCTATCACTGTGCCCAGTGTGCTTTAAAACTTACATTTTACGGCGATAGGAAGATGGTGGTGACCTACACTGACGCATTTTGAACCCGGGGAAAAAAGAGCCATAAAAAACACAGAGATATTGGGCACTGTGCAAAAACCGGAGGGGCTAGACCCCCCCCCCCCGGGAACACTCACAGCGTCCAAGGGACTGTTAAAAGTCCCAGGGCAAGGCTCTCCCCATCTCTCGCAGACACTAAACCCGGGATTCGGGAACTCCCATTTGGAGAGGCGCCTAGTAAGATCGATCCCAACTTACAACAGGAAGAATCAGGGTCCACTTGGCCATAGATCGCTGGCCTATTGGGCTCCCCACACATCAGGTTGAACTTATACCCACTTAAAAAACTTTGCAAGATAGTGGAAGGCTTAGCAAGGAACAAACAGGGGGCTCAACGGGTGGTCCGCAGCCGCTAGTGAAGCGGAGGGCGGGAGGTTCCAAGAGAGCGCGGGAAGCTGGGAAAACAAAGGAGGGAGGGAGGGGCCAAATCCCGCACAATCACGACAGCGCAGCTGGGGAGGGAGCACGGCTGGAAAGGTCAAATCCCCGCGAGTCCACGGCAGGTCATCTGGGGAGAGAGACAGGCGTGGGCGGGGACAGGGATCCGTGCACCCATGGCTGAGCTGTTGGGACGAGAGCTCCACTCAGGCAGCCGGAGGATCCGGGGCTTGGGGTACCCACAGGACCCGTGGCGGCGCAGACAGGAAGGGAATCAGGCACAGAGTCCAGCCCTGTGGTGAGAAGCCTAGAGAGAAACCAGAAATCGGGTCCATAGCCGTATCCTGGAAAATCCAGACATATTAGGTGGGGAGCCAGACCCTGTCAGCCTCCGTGACAACAAACAAAGCGCACAGAATCTGTGCCTGGGCAAACAGGCCTATACTATCAGAACCATTACAGGCTGATAACTCAGAGTGCAACATAGGGAAGTCTGAATTGGGAGCAGTGAAACAATCCTGGTCCATTACTCACAACATGGGAATAGGCTGCACCAGCTCACAGTGCCTCAGGCGATTAAAACCACAGTGACCTTGAAATCCCCCTGTAAGCAACGACAGATAGCCAAGTAACTCATCCCCTGCACCAAACATCCACTGTGGTTCCAAGCACAGAAAACAGACAGCTAAATGCATCCAATGGCGAAAGGTCAAAAAAAAAATAGAAATCAAGGAATTATGACTCCAACAAAGCAGAATCATCCTAGCTCATCCAATTCGGATGACCACTCACCAACAGAAACACATGAAAACATTGACAATTCTGCAATATGGAAAGTGATAGAGTCCCTGCAAGAAGAACTTAAATCTATGAAGGAATTCAAAGAAGCCACAATTCTACAAATCAAAACAAGGAACAACACCATTAAAGAGCTCCAAGCCAAGGTGACAGAGCTTGAACAGGAAAAGGAAAAAGCCATGAAAGATTTTCATACAAAAACAAGCAAGCTGGAGAAGGAAATGTACAAAACGAACAAAACCATACAAGACATGAAAATAGAAATAGAAACAATAAAGAAAACACAGTCAGAGTTAAAAGAGGAAGTGGAGAACCAAGGGAAGAGAACAGGAACTACGGATGTGAGTATCAACAATAGGATGCAAGAGATGAAAGACAGGATCTCAGGAATGGAAGATTCAGTGGAAGAAATCAGTACAACATCCAAAGAAAATGAGAAGGCTAAAAAATCTCTCACCCACAACATCCAAGAAATCAAGGACTCAGTGAAAAGACAGAACCTAAGAATTATAGGTATAGAGGAAAGAGAGGACTCCCGACTCCAAGGTCCAGGAAATATCTTCAGCAAAATCATAGAAGAAAACTTCCCAAACCTGAAAAAAAGAGATGCCAATAAAAATCCAAGAGGCTTACAGAACACCAAACAGATTAGACCAGAAAAGAAACCCTCTCACCACATAATAATTGAAACTCCAAATGTACAGAACAAAGAAGAATATTAAAAGCTGTAAGAGAAAAAGGTCAAGTCACATACAATGGCAGACCCATCAGAATTACACCTGACGTCTCCTCAGAAACGTTAAAAGCTAGAAGGGCCTGGTCAGATATACTACAAGTCCTGAGAGATCATAGGTGCCCAGCCAGACTACTTTACCCAGCAAAACTCTCAATCAACATAGATGGAGAAAACAAGATATTCCATGACAAAATCAAATTTAAAAAATATCTACCCACAATCCCAGCCCTACAGAAAATCCTAGAAGGAAAATCCCAACCCAGAGAAGAAAACTCCACCAAAGAAAACAAAGGGAATAGAAAACCCCTCAGCAACTAAACCAAAAGAGGCACAGGACCACCACCTATACCAAACTAATGGGAAATAACAACCCCAGGTCACTAATATCCATCAACATCAATGGACTCAACTCCCCAATAAAAAGACATAGGTTTACAGAGTGGATCCTCAAGCAAGACCCTTCCTTATGCTGTATACAAGAGACACATCTAACTACCAAAGATAGACACTGCCTCAGAGTAAAGGGCTGGGAAAAGGTTTTCCAAGCAAATGGACCCAGGAAGAAAGCTGGAGTAGCCATCCTAATATCAAACAAAACAGACTTCCAACTGAAGTTAATAAAGAAAGACAAAGAAGGGCACTGTATACTCATTAAAGGGAATATTCATCAAGAGGAAATTTCAATACTGAACATCTATGCCCCAAATACAAAGGCACCTACTTTCGTAAAAGAAACACTTCTAAAACTTAAAGCGTACGTAGATCACAACACATTAGTAGTGGGAGACTTCAACACCCCACTCACAGCAAAGGATAGATCATCAAGACAGAAGACAAACAGAGAAATATTGAGTCTAACAGAGATCATGAAACAAATGGACCTAACAGATATCTACAGAACGTTTCACCCAAAAACACAAAGGAATACACCTTTTTCTCAGCACCCCACGGAACCTTCTCCAAAATCGACCACATAATTGGTCACAAGGATAGTCTCAATAGATACAAGAAAATTGAAATAACACCTTGTATCTTATCAGACCACCACGGAATAAAGCTGGTCTTCAACAGAAAAAGAATCAACAGAAAACCTACACACACATGGAAATTGAACAGCTCCTTACTGGATGACCACTGGGTCAGGGAAGAAATAAAGAAGGAAATCAAAGACTTCTTAAAATCCAACAACAATGAAGACACAACATACCCAAACCTGTGGGATACATTGAAAGCTGTGCTACGAGGAAAGTTCATAGCACTAAGTGCTTTCAAAAGGAAAATTGTGACAGCTCATATTAGTGAACTAACAGCTAAGCTGGGTGAATTGGAAAAAAAAGAAACAAACACTCCCAAGAAGAGCAGAAGACAGGAAATCATCAAGCTTAGAGCTGAAATCAACAACTTAGAATCAAAATGAACTATACAAAGAATCAATGAAACCAAGAGTTGGTTCTTTGAGAAAATCAACAAAATAGACAGACCCCTAGCCAAATTACCTAAAAGGCAAAGGGAAAGAACACAAATCAACAAAATCAGAAATGAAAAGGGAGAAATAACAACAGACATTGAGGAGATCCGGAAATATTTGGGCATTACTTTAAAAATCTATATTCTACTAAATTTGAAAACCTAAGCGAAATGGACAATTTCCTCGATAAATTCCACCTACCAAAACTAAATCAAAATCAGATTAACATCTTAAACAGCCCAATAAAACCTAAGGAAATAGATACAGTCATTAATAATCTCCCAACCAAAAAAAGCCCAGGGCCAGATGGCTTTAGCACGGAATTCTACTGGACCTTCAAAGAGGAACTAACACCATTACTTTTCAAACTCTTCCACCACATAGAAACAGAAAGATCACTGCCAAACTCATTCTATGAGGCCACTGTCATTCTGATTCCTAAACCACACAAAGACCCAACAAAGAAAGAGAACTTCAGACCAATCTCCCTCATGAACATAGATGCAAAAATACTTAATAAAATACTAGCAAACCGAATTCAAGAACACATCAAAAGTATCATACACCATGATCAAGTAGGCTTCATCCCTGGAATGCAGGGATGGTTCAATATATGAAAGTCTATAAATGTAATTCACCACATAAACAAGATGAAAGAAAAAAACCACATGATAATCTCGCTAGATGCAGAAAAAGCATTTGACAAAATCCAACACCCCTTCATGCTAAAAGTTCTGGAGAGAACGGGCATACAAGGACCATACCTAGAAATAATAAAGGCAATATACAGCAAGCCAGTAGCCAACATAAAATTAAATGGAGAGAAGCTTGAAGCATTTCCTCTAAACTCAGGGACAAGACAAGGATGTTCACTTTCACCATATCTCTTCAATATAGTACTTGAAGTCCTTGCTAGAGCAATAAGACAAATAAAGGAGATCAAAGGGATAAAAATTGGAAATGAAGAAGTCAACTTATCCCTATTCGCAGATGATATGTTAGCATACATAAGCGACCCCAAAAACTCCACCAAAGAACTCTTACAGCTGATAAAAAACTTCAGCAAGGTGGCTGGATACAAAATTAACTCAAAAAATCAGAAGCCCTTCTTTATACAACAAACAAATATACCGAGAAAGAAATAAGGGAAACAGCCCCCTTCACAATAGCCACAAACAACATAAAATACCTGGGGTAACTCTAACCAAGCATGTAAATGACCTATATAACAAGAACTTCAAGCCTCTGAAGAAAGAAATGAAAGAGGCCTTTAGAAGATGGAAAGATCTCCCATGCTCATGGATAGGTAAGATCAACATAATAAAAATGGCTATCCTACCAAAAGCAATATATAGATTTAATGCAATTCCTATCAAAATACCAACACAATTCTTTATAGACCTGGAAAAAGCTATTCTCAACTTCATATGGAACAACTAAAAGCCCAGAATAGCTAAATCAATCCTGTCCAATGAAAAAACATCTAGAGGTAACACCATCCCAGATTTCAAGCTGTACTACAGAGCAACAGTAATAAAAACAGCATGGTACTGGTATAGAAACAGACCAGTGGATCAATGGAATCCAATTGAAGACCCAAACATGGATCCACACACCTATGGCCAACTAATCTTTGACAAAGAAGCCAAAAACGCACAATGGAAGAAGGACAGCATCTTCAACAAATGGTGCTGGTCCAACTGGATGTCCACTTGCAAAAGAATGAAATTAGACCAATACCTATCACCTTGTACAAAACTTAATTTCAAGTGGATCAAAGACCTTAACATAAGGCCGGCCACACTAAAGATACTAGAAGAAAAAGTAGGAGAAACCCTTGAACTCATTGGCACAGGTGACAACTTCCTAAACCGAACACACACCATCAGCTCAGGACCTGAGATCAACAATCAATAAATGGGACCTCATGAAACTGAAAAGCTTCTGTAAGGCAAAGGACACTGTCATTCGATCAAAACGGCAACCAACAGACTGGGAGAAAATCTTCACCAACCCACATCTGATAGAGGGCTATTATCTAAAATCTACAAAGAACTCGAGAAACTAAATGCCAAGAAACCAAATAATCCAATCAAAAAATGGGAGATGGAGCTAAATAGAGAATTCACAAAGGAGGAATCCCTAAGGGCTGAGAGACACCTGAAGAAATGTTCAACATCCTTAATCATCAGAGAAATGCAACTCAAGACGACCCTGAGATTCCACCTAACGCCTCTTAGAATGGCTAAGATAAAGAGCTCAAATGATAGCACATGCTGGCGAGGGTGTGGAGGAAGGGGAACCCTACTCCATTGCTGGTGGGAGTGCAGGCTTGTGCAACCACTATGGAGGTCTGTCTGGAGATATCTTAGAAATCTAGGAATAACCTTGCCTCAGGACCCAGCCATACCACTTCTGGGTATACACCCAAAGGACCTCTCACGGAGACATAGGGAAGTCTCCTCATCTATGTTCATAGCAGCCTTATTTGTAATAGCTAGAAATTGGAAACAACCCAGATGTCCCTCACCTGAAGAATGGATTAAAAATTTGTGGTACATCTATACAATGGAATATTACTCAGCTATCAGAAACAATGAAATCATGCAATTTGCAACCAAATGGATGGATCTAGAGGAGCTCATCCTGAGTGAGCTAACCCAGTCTCAGAAGGATGCACATGGCATCTATTCACTTATAGTAGGATTTTAACTATATCGTACAGGATATCTGTACGACAACCAACACATCAAAAGGAACAAGGACATAATTTTTTTTTATCTTTTTCTTTTTCCTTCTTTTTTTGTTTTTTCTTTTTCCTTTTCCCTTCTCTTTTTCCTCTCTTTTTTTTGTTGATATTCTTTGTTTTTGTGGGTTTGTGTGTTTGTTGGTCTTTTTTTTCGTATTCCCCCAGTAGCAATGAGACACCATTCACTGGCAGTACTGCCTCGTAGGCCCCCGGTGAATGAAGAGGCTCTTGGCCCTCATATGACTCCTGATCTGTGGTGAGAGAATGTTAGGCAGGGACACTCCACCCCAGAGGAACAAGACGGAAGGGTCAGGGGGTAGAGCATGGGAGGGTGGGGCTGGGAAGCGGGAAAAGAGGACAATATGATAAGGATGTAAGCAACAAACAAGTTTATTAACTAAAAAAAAAAAAGAAAAAAAAACACAGGGGGCAGGGCTGAAACACTGTGAATGGAACAGAGGATACAGCCATTCGGCCTGGTTTGCAGACCTCCAGGTGTAGAGAAGACGTGGAGCTAAGGTAAAATACAAGAGAATTGTGGTATTGGCCCATGCCTTTGACTTCAGCGGAGACGGGGGGGGGGGGGGAAGCACCGTAGAGTTGGTGGTCTTATGTATTCTGGAGTCATACAGAGCGGGGTGGTGAGGGTGCATACTCTTGGTCCCACCATTCAAGAAGGGTACACCCTTGGTCCCAGCTCCCAGCACACTGGAGACAGAAACGGGCAGATCCCGGAGCTCAGGGTCAGCCTGATGCAGGGCAAACTCTAAATAGAGAAAGACTTCGATCCAGGAGTGGTGGAACACATCTTTGATCCCTTCAGATGGGAAACACAGGTCCCTGATCCCAATAATTAGAGTTCAGAGACACACACATGGGTTTTGGAGGGACCTAGGTTTGGAGGCTACTTACAAAAGGCCTTCTCGATGCAGGCAGATTGTCCTTTGGGATCTCAAAATATATACACTAGAGCTGGTTTAGCTCCAAGGTGACAGAATGATTTCTTCTTTAACCCAGATTGAAAGATAACGCTTTGTATGTTGTCAGAAGGCCAAATTAGCTTCATGAGAAGTACTACCTAGCCCCCCATTCCCCCCCCAAAAAAAAAGAGGGCAATTGTCCTAGGGTTGGGATGGGGCAGGGCTCTGTTCTTATCGTTCCAGGAGAATTGAAGCGTCCATTAGGGGAGCCCGGGGACGGCTGGACAGCGGAATCCTCAGCAAAGAGCAAAATCAGGCACCAAGGAGGACGAGTGACCCAGTTGATTCTGCCTGGCAGACTTCCTCAATAGCTGTCTCCATCAGGGCCTGCAACGACCACAGCAATCCAATGTCACTGGCACCGCTCAGCTCTACACAATGCC
This sequence comes from Lophiomys imhausi, assembly GCA_907164525.1. Taxonomy (NCBI): domain Eukaryota; kingdom Metazoa; phylum Chordata; class Mammalia; order Rodentia; family Muridae; genus Lophiomys; species Lophiomys imhausi. The sequence goes on along the minus strand of CAJQZJ010033120.1, from coordinate 1,691,773 downwards.
CCTGCAGGAACCTCAGTGAAACCTGCAAGATCAGCTTCTGCCTACAAACAAACCCCTTAGGTCATCTAAACCGCTGAGAACAGAAGGACTGAACATAAAAGGAGTGTACTAACATTTTTAATCATTTTTCCCATTTGGGTTCAGGCCCCAAACAGGTCTACTACAACCCAAATCAGCAGGAAGTCACTTTAAGAGAGCGACGTCCCATGCCCAGAGGGTGGGGAGGGTGTTTCTCTGCCCTTCTTTTTGGTTATTTGAAGGATAACTGAAAACTCTGATATGTAGGGGAAGAGACTACAAGCTGATAAATGGTCCTGTCTTAATGGGTTTTGGAGGTTAGCCCCAGGGAATTCCTACTTTTCCTTTTCTGTATCCTTCTTCCTCTCCTATGTAGGAGTACATGGGCTTGAGAAAAATGAGATATAGACATAGCACAGGAAGGTCCAAGAAGAAGGGACAGATTATTGAATATGCCCTTATACCTTTGTATATTGATACAAAATTAGTAGTTTATTTGGCTAAAGTGGTATTGACCATTGTTTATTGGGCAAAAATAAGATTGTATTGGATTACATCGGTATTGATCTTTGTATATTGATACAAAATTAAGATTATAGTTGGCCACAATGGTATTGACCCTTGCATATGGACGTAATATTAAGATTATATTGGGCTACATAGGCATTGATCTTGGTATATTGATACATAATTAAGAGTATATTTAACCACAATTGAATAGATCTTTGTATATTGATACAAATTTAAAGGTAACGCTTCCTAATGGTATCATACCTAGAGATACTTAAAAATAAAATGTGAAGCTCTGACCTCTTGATACCAACCGTCTAAAACGGTCTAGGATAGTTAAAACAAGCTCCTAGTCATGCAAACATGTCACTTTGTTAGCTACTATGACAGTCTATCACAGATATTCTCTAAACTACCCAGTAATCAAGTTGCTAAGAGACAAGCAACATTTGCTTATCTAAATACAAGAGATAGATAGGGCATCTTCAAAAACCCCTAGAGATCTGCAGAATATGGCATTCAAAGATGTTATCTTAAATCAAGATTTTTTTTTTGATATCGAGACATATCAGCGCCTGACAGCACCCCCTATTCTACTCCGAGTAGAAGATAAGCATCGAAGAACCTCCACTGTAAGATGGTTGAATTAGTGGCAAGCCTTTCTTTTGGCATGAAAAAACCTCTTGCACCAACTGCAGACAGACTGCTGTCCAAAAAGGACAAAACTTGGTAGCAGGGAAGTCGACAGCCTAACTCTGCCAAGAAAGGGTAGGTAAGTCCTTCATAATCCCTGCTTTACAACAAATGTCTGTCAGAGAAACAGGACCCAAAGGCTGAAGATTGATGCTGGAATGTATGGAGAGAGAATGGGAACTGTCCAGGCAGTCATTGGTATGTTCTTTCTTAGTTTTGGAAGCTGCAGGCCCTGCACTTCCTATATAAGCAAATATATTTATCCCTCTCAGGTCTCTGAGGTGGTTGAAGAATAGACAGCTAGAGTCTCATAGTTAAATTTTGAACTGTTTAGGAATCAAGAGGGTGTTATAGATCTAAGAAGATACTCTTAAAATGTGTTGCAAGATAGTATGAATGTTGAGTCACATATAGACCTTTAAACTCATGGAGTTGGTTACATAGTTGAATGTTAAAGTCAGGGGCCAAATATGTATAAACTGGACATTGGGAAGGTATACTGGGCCAATTTACTCTCATAAATGTGGCATATTTATATCTGTTGTTTTGTATAATACTTACTGTTATAAGAGAAGGAACCATCTGTTGGACTGAAAGGGGAAACTTCTGGGGTTAAGAGGGTGGAAGGGCGGGTTAGGAAGTGGGAATAGGGAGGGGTTTGTTACTGAGATGTAACTTGAAGAAAAAAAATAAAATATTTAAAAAAAAACTTACATTTTACTAACTTATTTTGTGTGTACTTGTATTCTAGTTTATTTGTGTGTGGGTGTCCATTTATGTACGTGGAGGTCAAAAGGTCAACCTGGTGTTGTGTTCCTCAGACCCATTTTGTATTTTGTGAGCTACATTCTCTCAGTGATCTGAGACTTGCTGGTTAGGCTATGCTGGCTGGTCATCAGCCCCAAAGACCCCCCTTGTCACCTTTTCAACTTGTGGCACTGGGAATGCATGTGTACGTAACTGAAGTACTAGTTTTTATATGTGTTCTGAGTATCTCACTCAGGTCCTCATGCCAGGAAGACAGTCACTCTGGAGACTGAGAATTCTCTGATACTCAAATTTTTAATATTATGTCAATATCATAGATTGAGGTGGATTTGTCTATTTTTGTCATTGATTAATTAGTTATTTTACTTATTTTTGAAGCTAGATATCAATAGTTTATATAGACAAAGATGGCCTTGAACTTTGGGTCCCTCTGCTTCTTTTTCTTGAGTACTAAGGTTATGGGCATGTGTTTCCATGCCAAGTTGATGCATTTCTGAGGATAAAGCCCAGGGTTTTCATAAGTTATGTAAGCAACCTACCAACTGAGCTATTTCCTCAGCCCCATATCATAATTTTTAAAAAATATTCAATGAACATAAAGATAATATAATAGTTTTACTTCAATAGATTTATTTTTTCTCCTTTGCTCAAGTTGCCCTGGCTTACATTGGCCTTATGATCCTGTGAGGATTTTAAAAATAACTTACTTACTTTCTGGCTTACATTTGATATGTGAAGCTCATTTTGCATATTTCCTTTTCAATAAAATAAGGATGTTCTGTTTCTCCCTTATTCTTCAAGGATCTCTAGTTCTCTGTAATGGAAAGTGGGTTTAGACTATGAATCAGGAGGTGTGTCTTTTGTTACTAAGATGTTGCTTCTTGGCTTTTCTGGTGCACAGGGCCAGGAGATACAGTTCTATGAAGGAAAAGCCCAGCTGTTTATGTTGATAATTCTGATTATTTTGAAGAAGACCTGGATAATACAAGTTGGCCAGTCAAACTTCTGGTCATATCAAATGCTAGTGTTAATTTATCACAAAATATACTTAATAGGTTAAACAGATAGTAAATGTTTAAGATATACAGTTTGTTCATAGATAGATAGATAGAAGATAGATGATAGATAGATTTATAAATAAATTGATAGATGTCTTCAAAACCCTCAGAGGCATACAGAAAGTGGCATTTAAAGATGCTTTTATTATTATAAGAATTGTTTGACTTAAGACAGTCAACTCCTGACAGCTCCCTTTTGACTTGGAAGAAGACAATGAGCATCAAAAAGAAATCTCCCATCAGGAGATAATTCCTATTGGGCAAAAATGCCCCTGCTCTCTCAACAGACTATATATAGTCCAAAGATGGACCAGAGCTTAAATGCAGGTAAGTCGATGTCCTGATTCTGCAGAGACAGAATGGGAAAATCCTTATTTCCTGCTGCACAATTTAGTCTGTGAAAAATGCTTGACCAGAAGGCTGAAGATGATGCTCCAACGGTATGGAGAGATATTTGGGACTGTCTAGGAAACAAACTGTCATATTTCTTTTTGGAAGCTGCTCTTCTGTGCTTCCTACTCACTCAAATAATAACTTTATCCCTTCTTATGTCTTTGATGGGGTTGAAGCCATAATAGTTATAAAATTTCAATAGAAATTTAGTTGTTTAGGATTTAAAAGGATATTTTCAAGTCTAAATAAAATCTTTAGGTTTATAAATATAGGATATGATAGAAATTACTCAGGTTCAGAACTTAAGATACAGCAAGATAGATGATTTTTTTTTCTTCTTCAAGATTGCCTGATACAAATAGGCTAAATATTATGTGTATAACTTTTATATATTGGTTTCTTGATTGTTTCATATTTGTTCTTATTGTTTTTACTATATGAGTTAAAAACTTTAGCCTTTTTTTTTTTAAACAAAAGGAGGGAATTGTTGGGGTAGTATTAAGTGTATATACATACATCCCCTTGGACTGCCATTCTCCACGGTATGCCGATGTTCCTGGCCATGTGGAATAAGGTTCTTTCTTCTAACCCATGGTGTGTGTCCCCTTCTTCCTGATGCTCCTGGCTGGAATGTCTCAATCCTCTGTCTAAACAGCAGGCTTCCTGCTCTGATCCCAGGAAGTCCCACTTTTCTCTGTCTTTGCCCAATCTCAGGCCTCGGCATTTTATTTAACCAATCAGAGTCAATGTAAGTAACAGACAGAAAGCAGGACCAATTAATTAACATTTAGAATGCTTAACACTACCCCAACAAAGACCATTTAAAGGTGGGGGCATGGTGTCTGCGTATTGTATAAATAAAAGATGCTGAACTTTGAAGAGATATAGTAGATCCCAGAGGAAAAAGGAAAGAGAAAGGACACAGAAAAACTTGAGATTTGAGAAGAGAAATGTGATGCTCAAATGCCTCAGAAGAAAATTGCCCTCCTCCAGCATAGAAGGGCAGAAAGAGCTTCCCACAAAGACAGGTGGAGAGCCTCTTACTCTTTCCAATGCTATTGTAATATTGACCTAGTGTATAGTACAGGGCGTAGGTTACAGTGAGTCATAAGACCACCTACCTTAGTGCAAGCTATGTTTCAATACTGGAAGCTGTGTTGCAAGGACATTGCTTTTTAGTGTGAGTGAGCGTGTGTGTGTGTGTGTGTGTGTGTGTGTGTGTGTGTGTGTGTGTGTG
>CAJQZJ010033120.1:1639882-1678251 GCA_907164525.1 Lophiomys imhausi | reverse complement strand
GTGTGTGTGTGTGTGTGTGTGTGTGTGTGTGTGTGTGTGTGTGTGTGTGGTACAGGTCAAAAGACAACCTATGTGAGTTGATTCTTTCTTACCATATTTTTTCCTGGGAAGAAATTCAGGTCATCAGGATTGACAACAAGCAGCCTTTTCCTGTTTAGCTATCTTACCAAACCCAACTGTAATTCTAAATGACTGTCTATTCTTCATCCAATTTAAGAATAAAAATACACAGTTTTCTCTGGATCCTTCAGTCTTCCTTTCTGAATGCCCCATATTATGTAAAACCATGTTAAAATCATTATGGTTTTCTCTATTTATTGGTTGTATGGCTATCAACTAAAACCCTTGTGGAAGTTAAGGAAAAGAGAGTATGCATCCCATGTCTGTTGTGATAAAGCAATATTTCACATGGAACATGTGTTTAAGTGTACAAACCACAGTGTTTCAGGTTAAGAGTAAACACAGATTTCTTTTTCTTTGGTGGCAGCTTTCTTTAAAATTTTGTCTGGGATTTGAGAGAAAACTTAGGTTTCAAAAGAACAAGGGATTTCTTTTCTGACTGAAATAAATATTTATGAAGACTAAGAACTTCTCAGAGCATCAGCTTGCATCAAGCCTGTGGTTGGATGTAGAATTCAGCACAAGGATTGGGGGGGGGTCTCTCTGTAGTATGCAGAGACCTTCATTGACTGTATGCACCCAAACAGGAGAGGCCTGGTAGGTAGGTGCTTCCACGGTGCTTGCATTTATAAAGTATTGAGTGTTTTAAATGTAACACTGAATTGAGGGGTGGAAGTTCTAACAGAAAATAAACAAAGGCATGTAGTCCCAGTTGATTTATAAAAGTACTTTTATAAAACATAGGACATTTAGTTAATTTAAATGATCACATCTGTGATTCAGAATACATCTGGCCTTGTAGAAAACAGTTGGGTCCATAAGCCAGGCTGGTGAAGGCGAGTACATTGTAGCAGGGAGATAATTGGTCTCAGAAGGAAAAGGTTTCAAGTGCTCAGCTATTCAACAGTATTTCAAAGTGTGTCTCTAGAGGAACATTGATCTTGACACACCACTCTTTTTTTGTGCATGGTGTCCTGTGACTGTGCATGAAGACAATGACAGTTAGCAGGGAAGCTGGGGAGAAAGGCTCCCAGAGCTCACAAGAGAGGCATTCCTGTGTAGCTGGACTCCAAGTCAATCAACATGTGGGCTCTTTGGGTCCCTATCTTCAAAGCAGCTTTGACTCAGAGCCCAGAAGGAAGGCTATTTGAAGATGCATCAAATGCTTACAGAAAGGGTGAACATTCTGGCAACTCCTTTGTGCTAAGGGCTCCCAATCTAGGGGCTTAAAAGCCTTAGGAAATGGAGGAACTACAGTTGAATTGTCAGTGTTCTCAATGTTGGCCAGAGTGATTTTTGTGCAGTGAAAAGATTATGCAGAGGTAACTCCTATTTGAAATGTTAACATTCAGTTTCACACACTCATTTAAAACCAGACTTGTCTTTTAAGCACGGAAATCAATATAAGTATAAATAAATATGGACTTGAAAAGTATCTTTTAAGGCCTTTATTGTGTTTGGTGCCATTTCTACACTTGTATTATTAACTTCCTTTAAAATTTTGAAGCTGCAATTGTAGTTTTCATATGATTGACCAACTTCCTTCCTAAAGGCAGTGTCTAGTTTTGCAAATTTTTCTCAAGGTCTTAATAAATCTAGGTTGTTTGAATTTATTTTATGAATAAATGGAGCTCTAGGTTCCTTTAAATCAGTGCTTCCCCAAAGGTGGTCCCTAGACAAACACCACCACCACAATCATTATTTAAAATTTATTAGAAATGTCAACTGACTCTACCCAGACCCCTAGGATGGGAAAGGAGATGGGACCAGGACAAGTATGCCATGACCAACTTTCCAGATAGTTATGAGGTCTGTTGAGGTTGGTGCACTAATGTTTCAAATGCCCCAACCTTCCAGCAAACTTGTGAGATTTTAAGTAGATATCCCACTCAATCCTTTAGTTTTCTTTTTCCTAGAAAAAAAAATCATAGGACTTATGTATTAGAAAATCACAATTGGTTATCAATACCTAAAGGATCCATATATATAATATTATAAGTAGAATATATAAATATATAATCAATGTTTTTCTAAGGGAATTTGTGCTCTAAAAACAATTATAACAATGTGTATCAAGAGAATTCAATTTTTAAATCCCTATCTCATATATTATATACTAACTACAGTTTCTCCTCCCTACTCCCCTCCCAGCTCTCCACCCCCCACCATCCTTCTCCCCTAAATCCATTCTTCTTCCATTTCCCTTCAGGAAAGGGCAGGCCTCCCAGGGATATCAACCAAAATGGCATATCAAGTTGCAATAAGACTAGGTATGTACCCTCACATTAAGGCTGGACAAGGCAACACCGCAGGAGGAAAAGGGTTCCCAGAAGAGGAAAAAGAGTCAGAGATGGCCCCTGTTCCCACTGCTAGGAATCCCACAAGAACACTAAGCTACATAACCATAACATATGTGCAGAGAACCTAGGTCAAACCGGTACAAGTGCTCTAATTTTTGGTTTACTCTCTGTGAGCCGCTATAAGCCCTGGTTATTTGATTCTGTAGGCCATTTTCTTGTGCTGTCCTTGACTCCTCTGGCTCCTACAATCCTTCCTCTTGTCTTCCTCAGGGTTCCCCAAGCTCCACTTAATGATTAGCTATGGTTCTCTGCATCTCCTCACATAAGTTGCTAGATGAAACCTCTCTGGTAAGGACTATGCTAGGTTCTGGTCTGTGAGTATAGCAGAGTTTTATTAGGAATCATTTCATTAACTTTTTTTTCCCAGTCTTGTTTGGATCCAGCCTCTGGGTCCTGGCCCTCCTAGCACTGTCAATCATAGGCTTCCTCTCATGGCAGGGTTCTCAAGTTGGACCATCATTGGTTGTCCACTTCCTCAAATTCTGTGCCAACTTTACCACAGCACACCTTGCAGGCTAGAAAAATTTAGGTCAAAGGTTTTGTAACTGGGTCGCTGTCCCAGTCCCACCACTGAAAACCTTGCCTGGTTACAAAGATGACCAGTTCAGGCTCTGCATTCCCTATTACTAGAAGTCTTCCCTTAGAGTCACCCTCATAGATTCTAGGTCATTTCCATTGCACTAAGTTTCTACCTCATCCCTGAAACGCCCCCACCCATTTCCAGTCTCTCTCAGTATTCTCTTCCTCTATCTGCCTCCACCTGATCTTATTCCCATCCCCACCCTCCCCCAGTCCACCCAAAAATCCATTTTATTTTTCCTTCCCAAGGAGATGAATGCTTTCCCCTGGAGCCCTCTTTGTTACTTAGCCTCTCTGGGTCTGTGGATTATAGCAAATCCTTTACTTAATAGCTAATTACCACTTATAAATTAATATATGCTATGTTTGTCTTTCTCACTCAGGATATCTAATTCAGATTATCTCACTCAGAATATTTTTTTTCCTAGTTCCATCCATTTGCCTGCAAATTTCATAATTTTTTATGGCCAAGTAATACTCCATTGTGTATATGTACCACATTTTCTTTATCCATTCTTCAGTTGAGGGATATCTGGGTTGTTTCCAGTCTCTGGCCACTATAGATAAAGCTGCTATGAACATTTGAGCAAACAATGTACATCATTTTGGTGTATGCCCAGGAATGGTTCTATCTGAATCTTGAGGTAGATCAATTTCCAATTTTCTGAGAAACTAACACATTGATTTCCAAAATGGCTGTACACGTTTCCACTCACACTAGCAAAAGAGGAGTATTCCCCTTGCTTCACATCCTCAGCAGCATGAACTGTCATTTGTGTTTTGTTGTTGTTTTGTTTTGTTCTGTTCTGTTCTGACAGGTATAAGATGAAACATCAAAGTAGTTTTGATTTGCATTTCCCTGTCTCAAGTCAGGCTTCTGATGACATCCTCCCTATGCTGTGTGGCTCATGAGGTGACTTGAACTGTTTAAAAGACCAACAAGGTAAAGTTCCCTTTTGCCAAATTGGACAGCATTGGCCTAGCCCAACAGTTCTTCAAGCTCAGCAGCTTGAGTATGGTTGACACAAGTCCTGAACCCTGAGAGAATGAATATGCAATGGCTAGCAGTCCACGTGGAAAGAGAGCCCTGATCCACAACCAACAGCAACCAGCCCTGGGAACTCACCCTTAATCTACAGTAATCAGGCTAGGAAGCCATATATAAGGCAAGGGCAATCCCAGAGCCCATGCTGGAATTCAAACAATCAAATCATCTTCACAACAACGGGCTAAATTGTCAATATTTGATTAATAACACAGTTTCTCTGATTGTTGATTCTACTTTTAAGAGAGGACTAACCAGAGAAAGCCAAATATAGAGTACAAATCAATCACACAAGAGACCCACTTTAGATTAGCCCACCTGCTTCAGCCTCATGCCAGCCCTCCACTCACATCTGAAGCCTTTCTTTATTTTCACCCTTTCCAGCTCTTGGGAGTGCCTTTGAGTCTCTGCCAATACAAGTTCTAGTGGTTAATTACCTTGCTCTAACAAGGTCTGAATATATAGCCTTGTTCCCATTTCTACCTATTTCCACAATCATTGCTTCTTCAAAAAATAGTATTTAAAAAATTTTAATTGGAATATAATTATATCATTCCCCCCATTTCCTTTCCTTCCTCCAACCCTTCCCATCCATTCCCTTATTCTCTCTCTCTCTCAACTTTATAACCTCTATTTCTTTAGTTGATACAGAGAGAGCGAGAGAGAGAGAGACTCCTAAACATGTAAGCACTGTGTGCTCTCTTTTTTGTATTACTTACACACACATATATATATATAAAACTTCAGGTCTGAACACTTAGTGTTGGCTATTCACTTGAAGTTCTTTTCCCTGGGGGAAGGCTATTTCTCCTTTCTTACAATCCTTATCTATCTGTAGTTCTTTGTCTAGGTAAGACCATGTGAGAAGGCCCCGTTTCATGTGAGCATGGCTGTTGGTGTCATTGCTTCTTTCCCAAGACAGCCCTCAATCGCCTTGGAGTTTCTTAGTTTTGGAGAAGAGTGTCCATATTATTAACATGTAACCACTTGGGAAATAAGGGCAAAGCCTATGGTTGGGATTCAGACAGTGAGCTTGTATGACATCATAAAAAGAGGAGTTATCCTACATATATTAAAAAGGGAATGCTAAGAAAGGGTATGGATTATAAAAGATTTGGAATGCTGGGATGAAAGGAGAAATACTCAAAGTGGAGAGCTGCTGCTGTAGGACCAGAGAGCCACCACTAGTCCTTGACTAAGCTCTCTAAGTGGTCAGCAGCCGACACTCTGATTGACCCCACACCACCACTGAGCAACAAAGTGAAAGCTGTAAAGATTTCCCTTTTTATACCCACACTCACTTTTGGGACCTGTGGAATAGTTCAAACATTTTCTCTGGTGTGAGATTTTTCCATCTACTGAAACACACTGGCAAGGACAGTTTATCAGGAGAATATGTCAGAAAAGTACATTAACATTCATAAGAACTGGGGTATGAGAGAATGTGAGAAGACCAAGAAAGGATTTGACTGACAAAGTCAAATCTTCCCAAGGAAAAGGAGAACTGGCCGACTGAGGCCATTTAAAGGAGAAATAATTGATGTTAGCAGAGAAAAAGGGTAGCAAAAACTGGCTTGGAAACTAACCCCACTGGTATTGTCACAGAATCTAGAGACAGAAAGTAGCTTGTGATGAGGTTGACAAATGCCAACCAGCATCAGGATGTGCAATTTACACATAAGAAACATATGATAAAGAAAAAGATAAACCAACCCCCCTCCCGACCTTATAGCATATGCATTCTATAAGGAAGGGGAGAGAATAGAATTGCTATTTCAATAGGCAGATGGATAGGAGGCTTCAAAAAGAAGAAATCTTTAAGCAAGGATTCGAAGTTGCATTAGGAAGACATGTGAACACCAGGCGTGAGCCAACCAGAGACCACTGCAGATTCAAAGGTTTTGAGGAAAAATACACAGAGCCAGGGGGAACAGAAAGAAAAGCAAAGGTTATATTATGAAGGCTACAAGGACCAGTAAACAATATCCCTGACTTTGAATATGATGAGAAGAACCCAGTGACTTTAGCTCCAAGAATGACATGATCTGATTGAGTGTGCTGTGGATCATTCTGGACAGAGAATGAATAGAATTGCAGATGGGGAAGGTCAGTGAAGGTCAATGAGGCCAGGGGACCATTGCAAGAAACAAGATGGAAGGTACCTGTAATGGTTAAAGCAAGTATCAAATTGGTTGAGACAGTCATCTGGGGAAACCTATTAGGAGATTTTGTCTTATGTTAATTAAAGTGGGACACATCACCCATTGTGAATGACACAAACTCCTGGCTGGATACTGGACTGTATAAATAGTGAGATAAAGATGATGTAACTAATTGCTTCTAGCCCCTGATAACTTGTCTTCCTGCTATGACAGATGGTATCTTGAACTGTGAACCAAAGTAGGCCCTCTCTCATTTTAAGTTGCCTTTGTCAGGGCATTCTATCACAGCAAAGGGAGGCAAGACTAGGTGCTGATATGTAGTATATTCACATAAATAGGAAAAGAACATAGCTCAGGTAACCAGCATTAGCCTGCAGTCCTTCACTGGAAAGCCATTCAATGCACTGTCTTCATCATGTATGTCATCAGTGTCACCTTCAAGAACATGTATTATTCTCACATAGTCTTCACATGCTGTGGTCTCTGTATCCTTCCAGCTTCATATCCACTGGAAGTATTTTGTTCTTAAGCCATCTTTAATGAGACAAATGAACTCAATCTTTATTTGATTGTGGTTTTATTTGCAAATGAGTATTTTTTTAAATACTTTATTTTTTTCTTCAAGTTACATCTCAGTCACAAACCCTTCCCTATTCCTCCTTCCTATCCTGCCCTTCCACCCTCTTCCCCCCAGAAGTTTCCCCTTTCAGTCCAACAGATGGTTCCTTCTCTTATAACAGTAAATACTATACAAAACAACAGATATAAATATGCCACATTTATGAGAGTTAAATGGCCCAGTATACCTTCCCAATGTCCAGTTTATACATATTTGGTCCCTGACTTTAACATTCTACTATCTAACCATCTCCATGAGTTTAAAGGTCTATATCTGACTCAACATTCATACTAACTTGCAACACACTTTTAAGAGTATCTTCTTAGATCTATAACACCCTCTTGATTCCTAAACAACTCAAAATTTAACTACGAGACTCTAGCTGTCTATTCTTCAACCACCTCAGAGACCTGAAAGGGATAAATATATCTGCTTATATAGGAAGTGCAGGGCCTGCAGCTTCCAAAACTAAGAGATGACATACCAGTGACTGCCTGGACAGTTCCCATTTTCTCTCCATACATTCCTGCATCAGTCTTCAGCCTTTGGGTTCTGTTTCTCTGACAGACATTTGTTGTAGAGCAGGGATTATGAAGGACGTACCTACCCTGTCTTGGCAGAGCTAGGCTGTCGACTTCCCTGGCATTCAAAGATGTTATCTTAAATTAAGATTTTCTTTTTTTTGATATCGAGACATATCAGCTCCTGACAGCACCCCCTATTCTACTCCAAGTAGAAGATAAGCATCGAAGAATCTCCAGTGTGAGATGGTTGAATTAGTGGCAAGCCTATCTCTTGGCATGAAAAAAACCCCTTGCTCCAACTGCAGACAGACTGCTGTCCAAAAAGGGCAAATGAGTATTTTTACAGAAAGTTATTTTGTGATTTATTATGTACAAATGAATGTGTAGTGTCCCAAAAGGCTTTCAGGAGAATTAGCCATGCTTGAAATTGTCATATTTTATATGCACAAGAACGTCACCAGTCAACTAATGATAAGGTGTAGATATAAGTATAAATCAAGTGTTTGTAATTCACTGACCAAATGTAGCATGCATGTTTTACAGACTCTCTCATATCATTGTTATAGAAATAGCCTATGTAGACTCAAACACCTTTGCCTCAGTCCAACTATGACTTAAATACAAAAGTCAAGTGTTCTCCTGACAAGAAAAGTGAGAAATGAATCAGAATAGAAGGAAGTACTATAGAACTTTAAACTCATGGAGATGGTTAGATCGTAGAATGTTAAAGTCAGGTGCCAAATACATATGGACTGGACATTGGGAATGTATGCTAAGCCATATAACTCTCATAATTGTGGCCTATTTATTTCTGTTGTTTCATATTGTATTTATTGTTATAAGAGAAAGAACCATTTGTTGGACTGAAAGGGGGAGCTGTTGGGGGAAAAAAGATATACCTTAAACTAAAAAAAAAGGGTAGAGGATGGGGGGGTGAGGGGGAAGAGGGTGGAAGGGTGGGACAGGAAGGGGGAGTAGGGAGGGGATTGTGATTGAGATGTAACTTGAAGAAATAAAAAATAAATTATTAAAAAAATTAAAAAATAAAATAAAAATAAACTGAGCAATAAAAAGTCAGGAAAGTAGTTTATCTGTGCAAAGATTATGAATATAATTTCTAAGGAAATGGCCGACTAAGATAACCATACCCCTTGTTAAGTTTGGGGTCCTATAATTCAGGCCTAATACTTAATAAGATATTGGACAATTAATAGCCACCTAGAGTTAAAGGAATAATTTAAAGCTAATTCCCAAAATTAGATAAACAATTTAAATAGACCTATAACCCCCAAAGAAATAGAAGCAGTCATTAAAATCTTACAACCAAGAAAAGCCCAAGGCCAGACAATTTCAGCACAGAATTCTACCAGACTATCAAAAAAGAGCTAATACCAATACTTCTCAAATGATTTTCACCAACTCCACATCTTATAGAGTTTTCCAAAATATATAAAGAACTAGAAACTAGACATCAACAAACCAAGTAATCCAATTTAAAAATAGGGTACAGAGAATTCTCATTAGAGGAATTTCTGTTAAAGTTGTTAACGTTCTGGCAGTACAAACTATGCTGGAGGTTGATCTCTGACCAATAACATGTGTTTAAACACATGTGTATGTACACACACGCATCGAATACAAGTACGCACTTACCCAGGAGAGAGCTTTGGTATTTCCATGAATGCTAAAAACTCCTGGTGAGTTGGACTTCTCTGGAGGTCCAAATTCTAAAAAAAAAGCATAGAAAAAGATAGATGTTAGTACTAAATAAGATGAGAATTTATTTTTTAGATAATGTTCCTCAAATTATTTATTGAGAGATTTGCAAATTTCCCAGTATACCTTGAGTCATTCTACACTAGACTAGTCTATTTGCTGGTCTTGATTCATAGAAAAAAGATCCCCCCCACCACCCCGCAGGTATTTCGAAAGTACTTTAACATACAGTCACATTGTGGGCCTCTGCAGGTGTTCCTGTCTGTGTTTGCTCAACAAAACTGCAGTTAAATGGGGCTCAGCAGTTCTTTTGGGATGACGTAGTTATAAATGAAAATATATCTGTGGTGAGCATCAGTGTTCTGTCCCCTGCAATTGATTGTACTTTATGTATCCTTCTGCTGAGAAATCATAGATTGATAAAACTATGATCTGTTTTCCCCTCAAATATTCGTTATTTTTGCAACTGATTTTCTATTTTTCTATTTGGTTAGACTGGCTCCTGGTTTTCTCATGAATTTACTCAGGGCTATGGACAGAGAATGGGAGATGAACCTGACAGTTATCACACAAACCCACTGGCTGGAAGCAGATACCAACACAGGGCCTGCTGTTTCTCAGTTAATATAGTAAAGCTATCAAGTAATCAAGTAATCTTGATAGCTTTTCTTTATTTTTTTATACTTGCCTTCTAAAATGGTCTTCTAGATTATTCCCACTTTATGGAAAACAGTTCTGAGCAGGAGCCTTCTCTTCTACTAACAAACCCTTCTGCCTCTAGCATTTCTTCAACTGGGCTGAACGCTGTTTGCAGCTACTGGCTTTGTGTTTGATGGTGATGCCATAGCACTGAAATGGTCCTCATAGCTTTCCCTCCATGTGAAGGCAAAGAAAGGTGGCTGTCATCTGATATCCTTGAAATAGAAGTAGGATCTTCAGAAGACACCCAGAAGAGGCCAGGGGAGCTCTAGTCTCCAGCTGCTCCTTGAGTAATAGAAATCTATTTCCCCAGCCTTGCTATCCCTAACAAAAGGCCCAGGAACCCTGTGGCTGGAGGAGGCATGCCTTGGAGGAAGGCAGTTCTTCAAGCTTTCAAGGACTGTGTGACTTATACTGATTCTACAAGTGTTCTGTGAGTTGGTTAGGCACAGGGACCCTGCGGTGCCCAAACCCAGGCAGAGGGCCACATCTGGAGGTTGCTCTGCAGCCCTTCCTCAGAAGAGGTGCTGATGAACAGTGACTGGGGGCAGGGGAGGGGGATTCTAACTCTTTTCTCTTACTGGTCCCTTTATTTGGTGTCACTTTTGCTGAGAGAAGGGGAAGGCTTGGGGGCTTTTTAGTGAAGAGCCACTTTACTGGAAATTCCCATTCTTTTCCAAACTCTTTTCCAACAGTCACATGATCAGAAGATAACTTTGCCTCTATAAGGAAATGGAACAATATCATCTAGTTTAAATGATGGAGAAAATTATTTCATTTTGAGTCTCACCAGCATTGATTTATTTATTTTTTTTAATTTGGGAAAGCCACAGCAGAACATTATTTCTGGTTTGGGCTGTTATTCTGTCCTCTATGATAATCCCCCTGTCCCTTGAGCTCTTTCTGTCCTCTGCCTGGAATAAGGGCTATGCCAGGATTGACACCCAGGAGGTCAGTCCTGCTTTCAGACAATGGCAGGATCTGAGCTTCCAAATTCCTCATGATCAAGGAGGTCTTGCGGAAGACCAATTTAAACTGGAAAGTTTGTAAGCTTCATTGGGCTATTTCAAAGTTCATGCAGCATTAGTGTTAATCCTCTTAACACATTAGGCCTCATGGACTGGCATCACACAATGGCAGCAGCATAAAGGCCTGTCCAGCTTTTAGGCTTTTATTTACATTTCTCTGCAAGCTGGTGTGCAAGCCTCTTCTCTCCCCTCTCCAGAAGCCTCCCTCACCAACATCACATGCCACCCCAGGTGTTTCAAAGCAGATGAGGGCCAAATTGCTTACTTAGACTGGCATATTAAAAGCTTTTACATAACACTGCTTTTCCCAAGCCCTGGAACACAAGCTGCAGTGTGTTGGCCTAGGGATTCCTTTCCCCACTCTCTCTCTCTGCAAAGGATAACATCTTGGCTGTCACGAGGTAAGCTCTTCCACTATGAATGTTTAACGAGGGTGAAGTCAGCATGCAGCATGCTGTTTATTTTGCTTTGTAATAAAGCCGAGCTCAGCAATGCCCTTCCTACTGCTGCGACGTCTTACACCTTTGCAGCATCTGTGGTACCCAGAGGAAATGGCTTTCAACATCTCCCTTCTTCTGATAAGTTAATTGCATAAAGCATGAATAAGTCAAGGTTGCAAAGAAATCAGGAGCTAAAAATAATCTCTAAGAGCTTTTTTGTAACCCCCTAATACTGACTGTGTGTTCATAATAGAAACCAGGGAAGAAAGTGGAAGCACAGAGGCTTATCAGAACACGTTTCAGGTTCCAAATAGATCTCGGGTATGGAAAGGAATAGAAAAATATCCACCTTTGATGGAACAAAAATAATCATGTGTGTGAAGAGTTAGAAACGAGGAAAACAAAGGCTTTTGGAATCTGCAAGTATTAGTGCAGTAAGAAGCAGTAATCAGAGATGAGCAGGGGGGAACCTGCTCAGTCTGCAACTGACAATGAGGCCTTGGGGAAGTCACTGTTCCTTGAAGGCTGAAATGGCTTTCTTACAGTATGTTCAGTGTGACCACTCTTGAAGCTATCTAGCCACAGGACTTCCTGACTCTTCGTTGATTAGCAATATTGCAACCACCATGCCAAATGGATTACACATGTTTTTCCACATCCTTTAAAGTTATCCCGAAGGATGATTTAAAAGTCCAACACTCTCCATTGGAAGTCACAGAACAGGGCCAGAGAGATGGCTGGCTCACTGTGCTAGCAGATGGGTTCTGTGTAAGCTTGAAGGTCTGAGGTCCATTTCCAGAACTCACATAGAGGTGAAAGGAGATAATCTACTCCACAAGTTGTCCTCTGACCTTTACAAACACATTATGGCTGCATTCTCCACACTCCCATGAGCACATATCATACACACACACACACACTCACACACACACACACACACACACACACACACACACACACACACACAGGCAAACATATTCACGCACACAGACACACACAGACACATATACTCATACACATACACACAGACATACAGACACAGAGACACACATACTCATACACACAGAAACACAGACACACATATTCATACACACATACATATACTCACACATGCAGCAAACACACAGACACAGAGACATACATACTCATACACACAGACACAGAAACAGACACACACAGACACACATGCTTATACACACATATATACCCACAGACACACAGAGACGCACACATATGAGACATGAGACTTGGTATTTTTGTTGAGAAATGAAAGCAAGAAGTCAAGATTTAAAATTCATTTTCCTAAACATTAAGTGATCATGCCTGGTGCCTGCAGTAGTCATGGTAGTTGTGTAAGGCAGGAAGGTGGGATGGTTGGGACTTTTCTGCAGGCGGCAACACTAGTGCAGAGAAATCTAAGCACTACAAGGTCATCCTACTGCTCTGGGCTGATCCAGTACAGAGGCACCGGGCCTGGTGCTGTTGGATGAGTTCCTTCAGCACTGCACACACCGGGTGGGGGTGACGAGGGACTACTCAGCTTTACTGTGTCTCAGTTATCACATCTGTAAAGTGAGTCAACTGATGATCTACTGTAAAGATTAAGTGGTAGAAGAAAAATGCTTAGCACAGGGGTATGTGGTAGAAACGAAATAGGATCCCTCTTTACCATAGTCTAGTGACTTGATCAAATTGTTTCCCAACTAAGTTCAACTGATTGGGAGGTGAGTCAGGGGAGAGTAGTCATCCTACAGTCTTTGTTAGGGTGGCCATACAAATGTTCAGGGGAGTACAGTGTAGACTTGAGTGTCTGACATTGCCCCCACCACTTCAAAAATATTTAAGAGCCTACCATATGTTAATTTCTTTTTCTTTTTTTTTTTTTTGGTTTTTCGAGACAGGGTTTCTCTGTTTAACAGCTCTGGCTGTCCTGGACTCGGTTTGTAGACCAGGCTGGCCTCGAACTCACAAAGATCCGCCTGCCTCTGCCTCCCAAGTGCTGGGATTAAAGGCGTGAGCCACCACCGCCCAGCAATGTTATGTTAATTTCTTTAAGAGACATTTTCTGAATCTTAAAATATCACTGGTTTCAACATTTTAATGTATATGTGTGTTGAGGGCATACTTATCATGGGGCAATAAAAATCAAGAGCATTTGTTAGGAGTTAAATTTCGGGATCTGAATGCGTTTTGAACATGTGCAATTCCCGTGATTAAGGAACCATACTTAATCTTCAGTGACTCAGTGTTTTCTCATTAGCAATATTAGGATAACAATAGTACCAAATTCATCATTGCTAGCTAATAGTTTTAAGGTTCTTGGAAATATTACATAGGAAATAATAAGCATTCAATAAATTCTGGGCATTATTATTGTTGATATTCTATCCAGCTTAAAAACGATAACTTATACGCAGGACATTCATATGTATCTAAACATTCTATGAATTTATCCCATGTTCCCCTAATTTACTCCAAAGTTATTTACTTGTGTGCTTCTTGTGCAGTTAAGATGCACAGTCACTTTGTAGAGAACCTAAGCTACACATACTTTATACTACACTCTCTGTTCTACTTACTCTTTAAACTTGTCATCACGTTCTGAGATTTATTCTGATTATATAAGTAAACTTGTTCAATTTATTTTTGCGTTCTATATTTCTTCATGGGCAGACAACTTCTATTTTGTGTTCTTCCTTCAAGGTCTATTAAGGACCATTGACTATTTTGCTTTTCACTCCAAAGCCATGATGAGCATCTGTAATATGATCTTGTAGGCACCTCTGGGAAGATTGTTCAGAGACACACCTTAGAAACAGGATAATCTACCTAGATTATGATGGGACTTTCTTGGACTGCCAGCCTCCAAATAATGACATGGGGATATTTTATTAATTATGAAAATGTGTCCTTAGCTTAGGCTTGTTCCCAACTAGCTCTTATAACTTAAATTGACTCCTTTATACTAATCTATGTTCTGCTGCATTCTTTCAGTACTGGAATCCATTTCTTCTTCCACTTTTGGCTGGTGTATCCCTCCTGTGCCTGATTCTTTCCCAGAGTCCTATCTTTGCCTGGAAGTCCTGTCTTTACTCTCCTGCCTCAGCCATTGACCATTCAGATCTTTATTAAACCAAGCAGAAGACAATGGAGAAGAATGTTTACAAAACATTGAGACAGGGGATGCTTCATAAAAATAACAATACCAAAGTTCAGCCTGTTCTCAGATCGCTGCCAGTACAAAACTTAGCGTTTGAATAATACAAAGACAACCTTTACACAGTGCACAAAGAAATTATCTCAACATTAGAGAACAGATGTGGTCTCAACACAATTCAACCCAGACAGAATGGGGATCTCATTAGGTTTGTTTTTTGGAGGATTCTAGATTCAACTTGCAAGAGACATCTTGCTTTACCATTTATTTGCTTGTTTTCCCCTTTGGGTACCTATATCCTTGTGACTTGGAGAAATTCTTGAGTCCTTTGTTAGTTCCATGCATGAGAAGCAAGGTGAAGCTGCCATTATCAGCATCCTGCTAAGCCAAGGTTCTGCAGTGGCTCCCTAGCCACTGGATTTGGAACCCTGCCAACATATTCTGACTGCTCTGTTTCCTCCTACACTGAGTTAGTAACGGTGCCCCTCACCTCGGCTCCACAGAGAACTGTGAATAGCAAATGAGCCACTGCAGCAAACTACTCAGGATGGAGCCCAACATTGAGGGGGGCTCCAGTTCTATATCAGAAAATTCTTCTTACTATTTCTCACTTTTCCCCATTTACCATTTTGTTGTTGTTGTTGTTATTCTTTAGGTCAGATATCATGTCTTAATACTTTTTATTTTGTTTTCAAACAAAAAGAAGGTAGTTTTAAATTTTACGGACTAGGAGGAATAGGGTCTAGATAAGGGATAGCATTCTTGTTTATCATGTGCAAGGTTCTGGGTTTAATACACGCACACACACACACACACCTACTCACACACATGCCTAGACATTCACGCACATGTACACACACAAATTCATAAGCAGACTACATTGATTGTTTTCATGCCAAAAGACCCCGGCCATTAGTGTTATGACAGTCCTCTTTCATTTCCTTACAATACACATGCCACTTCAGGTGCAGATTGCACCCCATCTTCTGACCATATCTGTCATTGTACTAATGAAGGGACTCCCTTTTCATCTGGAAAGTTATCACAGTGAGGCTTCAAAAACATATCTTTTCATGAATTTTAAACTTATCTTCAGTAGACTAAACTGTGCTTCATGTATTGCAAATGTCTGCAAACTAAAATATATATGTTCTTGATTTCATTATGTGTGGCAGTTATTGAAATTTAGGTGTCCCAGTAGCATATGAAAATGCTGTTGAACTAACTCCTGGTAAAATTTTCTCTGTAAGGCCCATAGAGAGGTGCTCAGAGACTGAGATGAAGAGCAGAAGAGCTTAAGATCAGACTTCCAAGCACCCAATGACGTCCTACAAGACCCCACTTCTTTTGTTGTTACTCAAGGCTTATTTCAGTTTAAATTATGTATTCGTGGTTGTGTGGTGGGGATGCATGTGCATGTGAGCACAAGTGTTAGCAGGAACTGACTAGAAGGTCAGTGCTCCTCACTGTTTTGTACCTTACAATTTTTTTTTTATATAAATACTTTATTTTTTTTTCTTCAAGTTACATCTCAGTCACAAACCCCTCCCTATCCCGCCCTTCCACCCACTTCCCCCCAGAAGTTTCCCCTTTCAGTCCAACAGATGGTTCCTTCTCTTATAACAGTAAGTATTATACAAAACAACAGATATAAATATGCCACATTTATGAGAGTTAAATGGAACAGTATAACTTCCCAATGTCCAGTTTATACATATTTGGTCCCTGACTTTAACATTCGACTATCTAACCATCTCCATGAGTTTAAAGGTCTATATCTGACTGAACATTCATACTAACTTGCAACACACTTTCAAGAGTATCTTCTTAGATCTATAACACCCTCTTGATTCCTAAACAACTCAAAATTTAACTATGAGACTCTAGCTGTCTATTCTTCAACCACCTCAGAGACCTGAAAGGGATAAATATATCTGCTTATATAGGAAGTGCAGGGCCTGCAGCTTCCAAAACTAAGAAAGGACATACCAATGACTGCCTGGACAGTTCCCATTTTCTCTCCATACATTCCTGCATCAGTCTTCAGCCTTTGGGTCCTGTTTCTCTGACAGACATTTGTTGTAGAGCAGGGATTATGAAGGTCTTACCTACCCTGTCTTGGCAGAGTTAGGCTGTCGACTTCCCTGCTACCAAGTTTTATCCTTTTTGGACAGCAGTCTGTCTGCAGTTGGTGCAAGGGGTTTTTTCATGCCAAGAGATAGGCTTGCCACTAATTCAACCATCTTACAGTGGAGGTTCTTTGATGCTTATCTTCTACTTGGAGTAGAATAGGGGGTGCTGTCAGGCACTGATATGTCTCTATATCAAAAAAAAATCTTGATTTAAGATAACATCTTTGAATGCCATGTTCTGCAGATCTCTTGGGGTTTTTGAAGATGCCCTATCCATCTCTTGTATTTAGATAAGCAAATGTTGCTTGTCTCTTAGCAACTTGATTACTGGGTAGTTTAGAGAATATCTGTGATAGACTGTCATAGTAGCTAACAAAGTGACATGTTTGCATGACTAGGAGTTTGTTTTACTTAACTATCCTAGACCGTTTTAGACGGTTGGTATCAAGAGGCCAGAGCTTCACATTTTATTTTTAAGTATCTCTAGGTACGATACCATTAGGAAGCGTTACCTTTAATTTTGCATCAATATACAAAGATCTATTCAATTGTGGTTAAATATACTCTTAAATATGTATCAATATACAAAGATCAATGCCTATGTAGCCCAATACAATCTTAATATTAGGTCCATATACAAGGGTCAATACCATTGTGGCCAACTGTAATCTTAATTTTGTAACAATATACAAAGATCAATACCGATGTAATCCAATACAATCTTATTTTTGCACAATAAACAATGGACAATACCACTTTAGCCTAATAAACTACTAATTTTGTATCAATATACAAAAGTATAAGGGCATATTCAATAATCTGCCCCTTCTTCTTGGACCTTCCTGTGCTATGTCTATATCTCATTTTTCTCAAGCCTATGCACTCCTACATAGGAGAGGAAGAAGGATACAGAAAAGGAAAAGTAGGAAGTCCCTGGGGCTAACCTCCAAAACCCATTAAACAGGACCATTTATCAGCTTATAATCTCTTCCCTTAAATATTGGAGTTTTCAGTTATCCTTCAAATAACCAAAAAGAAGGGCGGAGAAACACCTTCCCCACCCTCTGGGCATGGGACGTCGCTGTCTTAAAGTGACTTCCTGCTGATTTGGGTCGTAGTAGACCTGTTTGGGGCCTGAACTCAAATGGAAAAAATGGTTAAAAATGTTAGTACAATCCTTTTATTTTCAGTCCTTCTGTTCTCAGCTGTTTAGATGACCTAAGGGGTTTGTAGGCAGAAGCTGATCTTGCAGGCTTCACTGAAGTTCCTGCCGGGGCATTGTGTAGAGCTGAACGGTCCCAGCGACATTGGATTGCCTTGGTGGTTGCAGGCCCCCGATGGAGACAGCTATTGAGGAAGTCTGCCAGGCAGAATCATCTGGGTCACTGGTCCTCCTTGGTGCCTGATTCTGCTCTCTGCTGAGGTTTCCGCTGTCCAGCCATCCCCCGGGCTCCCCTAATGGACGCTTCGGTTCTCCTGGAAAGATAAGAACAGAGCCCTGCCCCAAACCCAATCCTGGGACAATTGCCCTCTTTTTTTTTGGGGGGGGGGGCTAGGTAGTACTTCTCCTGAAGCAAATTTGGCCTTCTGACAACATACAAAGCGTTATCTTTCAATCCGGGTTAAAGAAGAAATCATTCTGTCACCTTGAAGCTAAACCAGCTCCAGTGTATATATTTTGAGATCCCAAAGGACAATCTGCCTGCATCGAGAAGGCCTTTTGTAAGTAGCCTCCAAACCTAGGTCCCTCCAAATCCCATGTGTGTGTCTCTGAACTCTAATTATTGGGATCAGAGACCTGTGTTTCCCATCTGAAGGGATCAAAGATGGGAAACCTGGGATCAAAGATCCACCACTCCTGGATCGAAGTCTTTCTCTATTTAGAGTTTGCCCTGCACCAGGCTGACCCTGAGCTCCGGGATCTGCCCGTTTCTGTCTCCAGTGTGCTGGGAGCTGGGACCAAGGGTGTACTCTTCTTGAATGGTGGGACCAAGAGTATGCACCCTCACCACCCTGCTCCGTATGACTCCAGAATACATAAGACCACCAAATCTACAGTGCTCCCCCCGTCTCTGCTAAGTCAAAGGCATGGGTCAACACCACAATTCTCTTGTATTTTACCTTAGCTCCACGTCTTCTAGACACCTGGAGGTCTGCAAAACCAGGCCGAACGGCTGTATCCTCTATTCCATTCACAGTGTTTCAGCCCTGCCACCTGCCCCCCCCCCCTTTTTTTTTTTAGTTAATAAATTTATTTGCTTGTTGCTTCAGGTTACATGCTTATCATATTGTCCTCTTTTCCTGCTTCCCAGCCCCACCCTCCCATGCTCTACCCCCTGACCCTTCTGTCTTGTTCCTCTGGGGTGGAGTGTCCCTGCCAAAAAGTCTCTCACCACAGATCAGGAGTCATATGAGGTCCAAGAGTCTCTTCATTCACCGGGGGCCTACGAGGCAGTACTGCCAGTGAAAGGTGTCTCCTTGCTACTGGGGGAATACTAAAAAAAAGACCAACAAACACACAAACCCACAAAAACAAAGAATATCAACAAAAAAAGAGAGGAAAAAGAGAAGGGAAATGGAAAAAGAAAAAAGAAAAAAAGAAGGAAAAAGAAAAAGATAAAAAAAAATTATGTCCATGTTCCTTTTGGTGTGTTGGTTGTAGTACAGATATCCTGTACGATATAGTTAAAATCCTACTATAAGTGAATCGATGCCATGT
Source organism: Lophiomys imhausi (assembly GCA_907164525.1). Taxonomy (NCBI): domain Eukaryota; kingdom Metazoa; phylum Chordata; class Mammalia; order Rodentia; family Muridae; genus Lophiomys; species Lophiomys imhausi. The sequence continues at coordinate 1,658,951 of CAJQZJ010033120.1, read as the reverse complement.
GCATCCTTCTGAGACTGGGTTAGCTCACTCAGGATGAGCTTCTCTAGATCCATCCATTTGGTTGCAAATTGCATGATTTCATTGTTTCTTATAGCTGAGTATAATTCCATTGTATAGATGTACCACAATTTTTTAATCCATTCTTCAGTTGAGGGACATCTGGGTTGTTTCCAATTTCTAGCTATTACAAATAAGGCTGCTATGAACATAGATGAGGAGAGTTCCCTATGTCTCCGTGAGAGGTCCTTTGGGTGTATACCCAGAAGTGGTATGGCTGGGTCCTGAGGCAAGGTTATTCCTAGATTTCTAAGATATCACCAGACAGACCTCCATAGTGGTTGCACAAGCCTGCACTCCCACCAGCAATGAAGTAGGGTTCCCCATTCTCCACACCCTCGCCAGCATGCGCTATCATTTGAGCTCTTTATCTTAGCCATTCTAACAGGTGTTAGGTGGAATCTCAGGGTCGTCTTGAGTTGCATTTCTCTGATGATTAAGGATGTTGAACATTTCTTCAGGTGTCTCTCAGCCCTTAGGGATTCCTCCTTTGTGAATTCTCTATTTAGCTCCATCTCCCATTTTTTGATTGGATTATTTGGTTTCTTGGCATTTAGTTTCTTGAGTTCTTTGTAGATTTTAGATAATAGCCCTCTATCAGATGTGGGGTTGGTGAAGATTTTCTCCCAGTCTGTTGGTTGCCATTTTGTTCTAATGACAGTGTCCTTTGCCTTACAGAAGCTTTTCAGTTTCATGAGGTCCCATTTATTGATTGTTGATCTCAGGTCCTGAGCTGTTGGTGTTCTGTTCAGTAAGTTGTCACCTGTGCCAATGAGTTCGAGGGTTTCTCCTATTTTTTCTACTAGTATATTTAGTGTGGCCGGCTTTATGTTAAGGTCTTTGATCCACTTGGATTCAAGTTTGGTACAAGGTGATAGGTATGGGTCTAATTTCATTCTTTTGCAAGTGGATATCCAGTTGGACCAGCACCATTTGTTGAAGATGCTGTCCTTCTTCCATTATGTGGTTTTGGCTTCTTTGTCAAAGATTAGTTGGCCATAGGTGTGTGGGTCCATGTTTGGGTCTTCAATTCGATTCCATTGATCCACTGGTCTGTTTCTATACCAGTACCATGCTGTTTTTATTACTGTTGCTCTGTAGTACAGCTTAAAATCTGGGATGGTGATACCTCCAGATGTTTTTTCATTGTACAGGATTGATTTAGCTATTCTGGGCTTTTTGTTGTTCCATATGAAGTTGAGAATAGCTTTTTCCAGGTCTATAAAGAATTGTGTTGGTATTTTGATAGGAATTGCATTAAATCTATATATTGCTTTTGGTAGGATAGCCATTTTTATTATGTTGATCTTACCTATCCATGAGCACGGGAGATCTTTCCATCTTCTAAAGGCCTCTTCCACTTCTTTCTTCAGGGGCTTGAAGTTCTTGTTATATAGGTCCTTTACATGCTTGGTTAGAGGTACCCCCAGGTATTTTATGTTGTTTGTGGCTATTGTGAAGGGGGTTGTTTCCCTTATTTCTTTCTCGGTATATTTGTTTGTTGTATAAAGAAGGGCTTCTGATTTTTTTGAGTTAATTTTGTATCCAGCCACCTTGCTGAAGTTATTTATCAGCTGTAGGAGTTCTTTGGTGGAGTTTTTGGGGTCGCTTATGTATACTAACATATCATCTGCGAATAGGGATAATTTGACTTCTTTATTTCCATTTTTTATCCCTTTGATCTCCTTTAGTTGTCTTATTGCTCTAGCAAGGACTTCAAGTACTATATTGAAGAGATATGGTGAAAGTGGACATCCTTGTCTTGTCCCTGAATTTAGAGGAAATGCTTCAAGCTTCTCTCCATTTAATTTGATGTTGGCTATTGGCTTGCTGTATATTGCCTTTATTATTTCTAGGTATGGTCCTTGTATGCCCATTCTCTCTAGAACTTTTAGTATGAAGGGGTGTTGGATTTTGTCAAATGCTTTTTCTGCATCTAGCAAGATTATCATGTGGTTTTTTTCTTTCATCTTGTTTATGTGGTGAATTACATTGATAGACTTTCGTATATTGAACCATCCCTGCATTCCAGGGATGAAGCCTACTTGATCATGGTATGATACTTTTGATGTGTTCTTGAATTCGGTTTGCTAGTATTTTATTAAATGTTTTTGCATCTATGTTCATGAGGGAGATTGGTCTGAAGTTCTCTTTCTTTGTTGGGTCTTTGTGTGGTTTAGGAATCAGAATGACAGTGGCTTCATAGAATGAGTTTGGCAGTGAACTTTCTGTTTCTATGTGGTGGAAGAGTTTGAAAAGTATTGGTGTTAGTTCCTCTTTGAAGGTCCGGTAGAATTCCGTGCTAAAGCCATCTGGCCCTGGGCTTTTTTTGGTTGGGAGATTATTAATGACTGTTTCTATTTCCTTAGGTGTTATTGGGCTGCTTAAGCTGTTAATCTGATTTTGATTTAGTTTTGGTAGGTGGAATTTATCGAGGAAATTGTCCATTTCGCTTAGGTTTTCAAATTTAGTGGAATATAGATTTTTAAAGTAATGCCCAAATATTTTCTGGATCTCCTCAATGTCTGTTGTTATTTCTCCCTTTTCATTTCTGATTTTGTTGGTTTGGGTTCTTTACTTTGCCTTTTAGTTAATTTGGCTAGGAGACTGTCTATTTTGTTGATTTTCTCAAAGAACCAACTCTTGGTTTCATTGATTCTTTGTATAGTTCTTTTTGATTCTAAATTGTTGATTTCAGCTCTAAGCTTGATGATTTCCTGTCTTCTGCTCTTCTTGGGAGTGTTTGTTTCTTTTTTTTCCAGTCACCCAGCTTAGCTGTTAGTTCACTAATATGAGCTGTCACAATTTTCTTTTTGAAAGCACTTAGTGCTATGAACTTTCCTCGTAGCACAGCTTTCAATGTATCCCATAGGTTTGGGTACGTTGTGTCTTCATTGTCGTTGGATTTTAAGAAGTCTTTGATTTCCTTCTTTATTTCTTCCCTGACCCAGTGGTCATCCAGTAAGGAGCTGTTCAATTTCCATGTGTGTGTAGGCTTTCTGTTGATTCTTTTACTGTTGAAGACCAGCTTTATTCCGTGGTGGTCTGATAAGATACAAGGTGTTATTTCAATTTTCTTGTATCTACTGAGACTATCTTTGTGACCAATTATGTGGTCGATTTTGGAGAAGGTTCCGTGGGGTGCTGAGAAAAAGGTGTATTCCTTTGTGTTTGGGTGAAACGTTCTGTAGATATTTGTTAGGTCCATTTGTTTCATGATCTCTGTTAGACTCAATATTTCTCTGTTTGTCTTCTGTCTTGATGATATGTCCTTTGTTGTGAGTGGGGTGTTGAAGTCTCCCACTACTAATGTGTTGTGATCGACGTGCGCTTTAAGTTTTAGAAGTGTTTCTTTTACAAAAGTAGGTGCCTTTGTATTTGCGGCATAGATGTTCAGTATTGAGATTTCCTCTTGATGAATATTCCCTTTAATGAGTATATAGTGCCCTTCTTTGTCTTTCTTCATTAACTTCAGTTGGAAGTCTGTTTTGTTTGATATTAGGATGGCTACTCCAGCTTGCTTCCTGGGTCCATTTGCTTGGAAAACCTTTTCCCAGCCCTTTACTCTGAGGCAGTGTCTATCTTTGGTAGTTAGATGTGTCTCTTGTATACAGCATAAGGAAGGGTCTTGCTTGAGGATCCACTCTGTAAACCTATGTCTTTTTATTGGGGAGTTGAGTCCATTGATGTTGATGGATATTAGTGACCTGGGGTTGTTATTTCCCATTAGTTTGGTATAGGTGGTGGTCCTGTGCCTCTTTTGGTTTAGTTGCTGAGGGGTTTTCTATTCCCTTTGTTTTCTTTGGTGGAGTTTTCTTCTCTGGGTTGGGATTTTCCTTCTAGGATTTTCTGTAGGGCTGGGATTGTGGGTAGATATTTTTTAAATTTGATTTTGTCATGGAATATCTTGTTTTCTCCATCTATGTTGATTGAGAGTTTTGCTGGGTAAAGTAGTCTGGCTGGGCACCTATGATCTCTCAGGACTTGTAGTATATCTGACCAGGCCCTTCTAGCTTTTAACGTTTCTGAGGAGACGTCAGGTGTAATTCTGATGGGTCTGCCATTGTATGTGACTTGACCTTTTTCTCTTACAGCTTTTAATATTCTTCTTTGTTCTGTACATTTGGAGTTTCAATTATTATGTGGTGAGAGGGTTTCTTTTCTGGTCTAATCTGTTTGGTGTTCTGTAAGCCTCTTGGATTTTTATTGGCATCTCTTTTTTTCAGGTTTGGGAAGTTTTCTTCTATGATTTTGCTGAAGATATTTCCTGGACCTTGGAGTCGGGAGTCCTCTCTTTCCTCTATACCTATAATTCTTAGGTTCTGTCTTTTCACTGAGTCCTTGATTTCTTGGATGTTGTGGGTGAGAGATTTTTTAGCCTTCTCATTTTCTTTGGATGTTGTACTGATTTCTTCCACTGAATCTTCCATTCCTGAGATCCTGTCTTTCATCTCTTGCATCCTATTGTTGATACTCACATCCGTAGTTCCTGTTCTCTTCCCTTGGTTCTCCACTTCCTCTTTTAACTCTGACTGTGTTTTCTTTATTGTTTCTATTTCTATTTTCTTGTCTTGTATGGTTTTGTTCGTTTTGTACATTTCCTTCTCCAGCTTGCTTGTTTTTGTATGAAAATCTTTCATTGCTTTGTCCTTTTCCTGTTCAAGCTCTGTCACCTTGGCTTGGAGCTCTTTAATGGTGTTGTTCCTTGTTTTGACTTGTAGAATTGTGGCTTCTTTGAATTCCTTCATAGATTTAAGTTCTTCTTGCAGGGACTCTATCACTTTCCATAATGCAGAATTGTCAATGTTTTCATGTGTTTCTGTTGGTGTGAGGTCATCCGAATTGGATGAGCTAGGATAATTCTGCTTTGTTGGAGTCATATTTCCTTGATTTATATTTTTTTTTGACCTTTGGCCATTGGATGTGTTTAGCTGCCTGTTTTATGTGCTTGGAACCACAGTGGATGATTTGGTGCAGGGGACGAGTTACTTGGCTATCTGTCGTTGCTTACAGGGGGATTTCAGGGTCACTGTGGTTTTAATCGCCTGAGGCACTGTGAGCTGGTGCAGCCTATTCCCAGGTTGTGAGTAATGGACTGGGACTGTTTCACTGCTCCCAATTCAGACTTCTCTATGTTGCACTCTGAGTTATCAGCCTGTAATGGTTCTGATGGTATGGACCTGTTTGCCCAGGCACAGATTCTGTGGGCTTTGTTTGTCGTCATGGAGGCTGACAGGGTCTGGCTCCACACCTAATATGACTGGATTTTCAAGAATACAGCTATGGTCCCGATTTCTGGTTTCTTACTAGGCTTCTCGCCACAGGCCTGGCCTCTGTGCCTGATTCCCTCCCTGTCTGCGCAGTCGCGGTCCCCCTCCCTGGCTGCTCGGCCGTGGGTGCACCGAGCCCTGGATTCTCCGGGCGCCTGAGTGGTCCTCTCGCCCCAGCAGCTCAGCCGTGGGTGCGCGGATCCCTGGCCCCGCCCACGCCTGGGTCTCTCCGCAGTTGACTTGCCATGGGTTCACGGGGATTTGGCCCTTCCAGCCGTGCTCCCTCCCCAGCTGCGCTGCCATGAATGCGCGGGATTCGGCCCCTCCCGCCCGCCTTTGTGTTCCCGGCTTCCCGCGCTCTCTCAGAACCTCCCGCCCCCAGCTTCACGAGCGGCTGCGGACCACCTGCTGAGCCCCCTGTTTGTTCCTTGCTAAGCCTTCCACTATCTCGCAAAGTTTTTTAAGTGGGTATAAGTTCTACCTGAGGTGTGGGGAGTCCAATAGGGTATTGATCTATAGCTAAGTGGCCTCTGAATCTGCCTGCTATGAGTTGGGGTCTATCTTACCAGGCACCTCTCCAAATGGGAGTTCCCAAATCCCGGGTTTAGTGGCTTCCGTGTCTGTGAGAGATGGGGGAAGAGCCTTACCCTGGGACTTTTAACAGTCCCTTGGGAGCTGTGAGTGTTCCCCGCGGCGGGGGGGGGGGGGTCTAGCCCCTCCGGTTTTTGCACAGTGTCCAATAACTCTGTGTCTTTTATGGCTCTTTTTTCCCCGCATTCAAAATGCGTCAGTGTAGGTCGCCGCCATCTTGGCCCGCCACCTTACAATATTTTTATTAAGTCATTTTATAACCTGATCGTGTTCCCCTCCCTCTTCTCCTCCCAGTTCCATCCTCCCACCCTCTTCCCCTTCCTCTCTCCTCTTCTCCTCTGGAATGGGGAGCCACCCCTCCCCATATCAACCCACTCCACTTCATCAAATAAGATGAGGCTTAAGAACCACTTCTTCCACTGAGGCCAAACATTGTAACCGGATTATCTTGGTATGTAACCTTGAGCTTCAAGACTCATAAGAAAAAAAAAATGTCTTCCAAAGCTGTTATTTTCCTTAATTTGTCATGGAGCTTCAATTTTGATAATAACCAATAAGGGCTATGTCACAGGACAAAAGATGAAAGATTGACAGTATTTATTTATATAATTAAGAAGAGCTGAGAAACTGGAAGGAGGAATGAAGAGGAACAAAAGAGAAATGGCATGGAGTGTTAACACTACTACTTATGAATCAGAAACTATATGACCTTTAAAAATAACTCATATACTAAATACAAGGGGCACAACTATGAATACAGAAGAAAGTAATAGAGTCCTGTTTCATTTTCTCTAAATAATGCCTAATAGAAAATATGTACAGTGAGATACATTTGTTCTGTTAGTATGTCAATGGGAATTTATAGTCACTTCATTAGTTCCTATAAGAGGCTGGATCTTGAATTTTTCAAAAGGCCAGTGTTTTAAAGGTTTGGTCCTCAGGGTGCCCCTGTTGGGAGGAGGCAGAAACTTTAAAAACTGGGGTCTGGGCTGGAGAGATGCTCAGCAGTTAAGAACACATCCTGTTCTTTCAGAGGGTCCTGGTATGTTGTCACATCCACAGCTCCACACCACTAATCATGATTGATAATGAAAACAGGGTGAAGAGAGGACTCTTGAATTTTCAGGACAGTGAAGAATTGACAGGAAAACTAACACAGGGAGAAGAAGATGGACGAGCCAATGTCATTTCCAGGTTGCTGTTTGAGAATCTAGTTTTGTGTCTTTCTCAGCAAAAGTGGATATATGATTAAGTGGATACCTGATTGGATTGGAGATGTGAGTTCCAATGGGATGTTTTAAGTTCCAAATATATGTGCTGTCTTTTGGTCATATGCTGAGAGGAAGATGCTGTAGACCCAATTCTGCATAACCCAACTTCATGGTGTGGCTGTGAGCACAGCTTCAGAGAAGTGATGCTGGACCTCATATTTTTTTCACTTAACAGGAAGTAAAATTTATGTCCTTTGAAGAGTCTCATTTCCCTTCTTTACTGTATCTAGGAATTCCCAAATTAACTAATTATTATTGCCTAGGTTTATTGTATCCAAGTCAGCAAGATAAAGTGTAAGTAACTGTTATTGTATTTCACTGATGCTCAGAAAATACAGCAAGCAGACTGCTACAGATATGTACTACTGAGAGTATACCAGTTCATTCCAGGACATCACCTCAGAAGCTAGTGACATACTTGTCCAAAGGCAGATCCAAAATTGTAGGTGGGAACTCCCATTCTCTGCATTCACTGCTACTTGCTTAGATGAGCACATTCTAGTGATGCGATTAGTTACAACACTAGAAAGTATAAGTGTGGTGACAAAAATGGCCCTCATTTCCCATAGCAGCCCACAAGTATAATACAAAGTCCTTGAACTTAATGAAAAAAAAAAGGTCTTTCTGATGACAATGATGTTGTTTGTGTTGAATAGAAATGTTTTCCAAAGTAGGGTGTGTGTGTGTGTGTGTGTGTGTGTGTGTGTGTGTGTGTGCGCAAAGTGCTATAACTTAGTCTCCTGTTCCTGGGTTCTCTATTCAGTTGTCATTGTAAGTGCCAAGGCAATGCCATATAAACTTATTAGGAAACATGACTTCATACCACAGTACATGCTTGGTCATGAGTAACTCACAACCCCCCAGAACCACTGAGGTCACAATATTTCTATATGTTCCTACATTTACCTCCTTGATGGTAAATGTCTGAGCCTACTTCCTTCAGTCCAGGGATAGTTGGTTGGTACAAGCCAGAAAATCATCCACATTACTTTCCCTGAAGACTTGAGGGCATAGATCAGCCAGTTTTCTAGAATTTGTTCTGTCTGTGGATTTCTGGTTTAGATCTCTTATGGCATTCATGACTCTGTGGGTAATGAGTGTATCTAGAATTATGAAAGACTTGGGTGTGTGTGGGGGGTCCTTACTAGCCTCAAAAAAGTTGTTTTTTTCAGGGTGGCCAACCATGATTAAAAGATTGGATCTTCCATTCTCACCCTCAGACCCTTAGAGAGGGGTCAATGGGCTAAAAACTGAACAGACCATCAGTGATAGGATTGTATCTAAGAAAGAATGGACAGGGTTCAGAGAGCATCTAGACTGCTGATCACATGACTGATTAGAGTGTGGCAAGCCCAAAGAGGGCTTGGTGTTCTGCACTCCTTACTCTCCAACCCTTTATCCCAGCTCTATTATCTTGATGACCACCTGAGATAAGGAGTTTTGTGGTATGATTTTTGTGACATTTCAAATCTTATGTCGTGTTGGGCCAGTGGCGCAATTGATAACGCGTCTGACTAAGGATCAAAAGATTCAAATCTTATGTCAAGATTGTAAACAACCTTGATGAAATGTCACAAAGTGGGGTTGACCTAAAGCTCAAGGACAGAGTGGGAACACCTAGGATAGTCAGAGCACTTCAGTGTCATCTCTGACTTCTCTGTGAGGATTTCCCCCTTACAGGGCCTAGGGTGAAAAGGAGGATGATTAGGGTTTATTATGGACTATCTGACAACATAGGCAAGAATTTCTTTATGGCCAGTTTCAAAATATACAGAGGGAGGGGGAGGATTACAGTTTCTAAGACATATTTCAGGAAAAAATTCTGCTAATATTTACATTCTATATATTTGCAGATTCTAGACTATCATTATTAACCTATATTCTACACATATACATATAACCTGTATTCTACATGCATACATATACATGTTCGCCTTTCTCCTCTCTGGTTTTACTGGTCATGAGAGAATCTAAAGAGTGTCTGAGAATGAGGTTTTTTCTTATTTATTTATTTATTTTTTTTAGTTTAAGACAAGCTGTCATGCAGTCTATACATACCATCCTTAAATTTCCTGTGTAGCTAAGGATAACCTTCAACCTCTGAACTTCCTGCTTTCCCATCTGAGTGTAAGATTCCAGGGTGTGCCTGTGATTGCCCTATTGGGATGAGATAATTAAAAAGTTGTACAATGAGAACAAGTATAGTGGCTATTAGAATCCAGAGGCTGAGGCAGGAGGATTGTGAGTTCTAGCACTGCCTGTGCAATATGTAAGTCCCTGTCTTGAAAGAAACAAACAAACCAACAAGAAGGGAAGAAAGAAAGGAGTGAAAAGCTGTAGAAAAGAAGAAAGGACCCTTTGGCTAGAGAGAAAAAAGGAGAGAATATATCCTACATAATGTGTGGAGAAAATACCAAATTATAATTATTTTACTCAATATCACCACACCTTAACTGGTTTGATGTTCTCTGAAAAAAATGAATTTAGTACATTTACTTAGACACATCATTAAAACATACATTCAATTGAGCACAATTATTCTGAGAAAAGAAAAATCAGCCCATCTATATGGATACTTTGTTTGGAGTTATTTAACATTTATATTTATATAGCCCAGACTAGCAGTTAATTCAGTTAATTTAGCAAAGTAGCCAGTCATTTCAGGAGGGAAACAGGGCTTTTGGATAAGTAATGTTGCAGAATGTGTGCCTCAAACCCCAGCTGTTTGGCTGGACTTTGCACTTTTCATTTGTAGTGTTGGCATGAATAGGCATAGCTCTCCAGGCCTGGAACAGGAATGAGAAAAATGCTGCTAAAATCTGAATACTAGCTGAGGATAACAGGAAAAAACAAAATACTTTATCTTCCTGTTTCTGATGAGTTTGTACACCATTCATTGACTTTCTGTGAAAGCGTAAGTAGACCTGAGTGTGGTTCAGGTTAGTGATGTAGAAACTGAAAGACCCCTGAAACGGGGACACCGCCCCTGGGGCCCAGCGTCCAAGGACAGAGACCGAGACCACCGGATGCAAGTGCAAGAGGCAACTTTATTGTTTACACAGGCGCCTGCGGACGCTACAGTCTTCGGGTGACTGAGCGTGCCGGGCTAGGACGGGGGTTGATTATATAGGGTTGGGGTGGCAAGAAGCGGGCTTACAGAAGCAGATGCATGGTTACAGGGTTCTCATTGGTTGATTTAAATGAGGCCATGGGCTCAGGTTAAGGACAAACTCGGCATTCCACAAGGCTATAGCACATTTTTTTTTTTTGGTTTCCCCAGTTCCTGGGGCCGGTGAGTCAGTTGGCAGATGTTTAACCATAGATATCCTGTTTGGAAAGCCCCTGAGCAACAGATATCCTGTTTGGAAAGTCCCTGAGCAACAGATATCCTGTTTGGAAAGTCCCCATTCTGTAACAAGCAACAGCATGGCAAAAATGGCAACTTAACAAACAGACATGCACTAGCCGGGGGTCTTTCATTCCCCCCTTTTTCTTTACCATAAGTAAAATCTTTTACTTATCAGGGAATTTTAGTTTCCATTTGTTTCAGGGCTTGGTACTGGTGAGTTAGTACCAAGGTCTGGACGACAGACAGGCGCTCTTTAACAAATTGGATCAGGCGATTGAGGATGCATGGGCCAATTGTGAGAATAAGCATGAGGAGGATTAGGGGTCCCAATAGGGAAGACATTAGGGTGGTGAACCAAGGGGATCGGTTAAAGATTCCTTCAAACCATCCCTGTTGAGATTCGAATTCCCTTTGTCTTTTGTCTAACCTTTCTTTTCTCCATCCTGGACATACATAAAATTCATAGCTGCGGACTAGATTGGGGGGAGTACTCTTTGCTGATGGGATAAGGGCCCGCAAACAGAAATATAGGTCTGGCCACCAAGTGTTTATTGGGGCTACCTTCTGCATGGTGTTGATTGCAACTCCCCGGTCGGGATCAATGAGTTGCCAGGATAATGTCATGGTTGATGGTGTTATTAAAAGTACCCAACGTGGCGATGCCCTCATAGTAAGGGGGTCCAGAAGTTAAACAGAGCCAACATCCTCCATGCTGCCTAGCCGCACTCCTGTCCCTACCTTTCCTTGGACAGACGTAAAAATCTTGTTGAGCCAGCCCTCAGTGTCCCTCTGGTCTCCCACACCCGAACTTTGCTCTTAGCCCTATAGAGTGTCTTTATCGAGGGTCCCTCTCAGGGAGGGTCTGGGGGTCTGCCTCAGAAATATCCCATTGTTCCAGGCCTGCAGCTAGCTGGCAGAAGTCAGGAAAGGGAGGGGACTACCTTAGAAATTGACCAGACGACTTCCCCAGTTTGGGAAGCTCCCTGATAAGTACAAGTTTTTGAGGGGCATGGGGGTTGTCATTCCCCATCTGGAGAGCACCTGCAACGCAGGTGTAGCTTAAGAGGGTCTATAGTCTTTTTTAATCTCCATTCATCCTTAGGAGGTTCAGGAGTTTTCTTTACGTGCGAGGCGTGGATCCAAGCAGAGATGTCCTCTATCTTCATTGGGGTGGGGGTAGTCGAGAGCACCAGGTATGGTCCCTTCCAGTGAGGCTCAAGGTTCCCAGCTCCATGGCGCCAGACGAGTACGGTTTTTTCAACCTGGAACTGATGAGACACGCTCTGGTCTCTAGCTTCATAAGCCTCCCAGAGCTGCTCCCAGGCTTTTGCAAGAGGCAACTTTATTGTTTACACAGGCGCCTGCGGACGCTACAGTCTTCGGGTGACTGAGCGTGCCGGGCTAGGACGGGGGTTGATTATATAGGGTTGGGGTGGCAAGAAGCGGGCTTACAGAAGCAGATGCATGGTTACAGGGTTCTCATTGGTTGATTTAAATGAGGCCATGGGCTCAGGTTAAGGACAAACTCGGCATTCCACAAGGCTATAGCACATTTTTTTTTTTTTGGTTTCCCCAGTTCCTGGGGCTGGTGAGTCAGTTGGCAGATGTTTAACCATAGATATCCTGTTTGGAAAGCCCCTGAGCAACAGATATCCTGTTTGGAAAGTCCCTGAGCAACAGATATCCTGTTTGGAAAGTCCCCATTCTGTAACAAGCAACAGCATGGCAAAAATGGCAACTTAACAAACAGACATGCACTAGCCGGGGGTCTTTCAAAACTATAATTCAAGAAAAGTCTGTTTGGAGCCATTCTAGGCAACACGTTATGGGCAAAGCCATAAACAAAGGTTATGTGTTGCAAAATCCCACTTCTGGGATTCATGCATGGCCTCCTGTGATCTCTGTGTTGCAGAGCAGCAAATCTTCCCCTTAGCATGCACCCTGTGGGTGACCAAAGCTGATTTGTTGAGAAGGATAATTATGATGCTGATAATGATCATCATGTGGGTTGAACAAATGGTGAGTAGCCTAAGGGAGCCAGATGCAAGGAAGTGTTTATGGCATTTTATTGTGAGCAATAATGATGTAAATGAAAAATTGGTGAGGCATCCAAAGAAAGGAGATGTTGGAAGACAGACCCATCTTCAAATTTAATTTAGTTATGCTAGGATTTTTTTTAAGACATGCAAATAAATGAGAGTGATTTCAAGTAAGTAAGCTCTTAGCAACAGCAAAGATACAATAAAAACAAGGAAGTGATGACCATTTTAACATAAAGCAACTGATAAAACTCCAATTGGGAAATAGCCATTAAAACCAGTCATGTAGGCTACCAACTGGCAGATGTGAACATTCTTCACCCTGAGGTCAGAGGAAGCAAGTTAATGAATTCACCAGCAATTCTTTCTCTAACAGTCACATAAAAACAACTAAACCTTGAGGCCTTACCAAAAGAATATAGTACCCATGGCAAACAACTCACTTTGTATTTGACTGAGGGCAGAACAGACATGGAGATTTTATAATGTTGGACTTAAAATTTCAATGATAAATCTTGGCTTTTCCCACACTACCCACAAAAATGGCACACAGCAGGGGTGACTTTGGCTAGGGACTCATTCTCCATTGAATATCATCGCTGTTTTCTATCTCAGTTGACATTTTTTTCTTTTCTCTCTCCTTGTCTGTTTGAAGCTAAAGCCAATCAGATTTGCGATTGACTTTCCAATTTTAGGGTAACATCATCCAGCCCATAGTCAGTACACTTTTGGCCAGAACTTTCTATTAAATTCTGCACCCCACTAAATGTCTAATTGGTTTATGGCTTTGGGGAAGAGACGGAGGAACTGGGTCCTAGCATAGGAGTTATTATCCTTTGCAGGGTTTAAAGGCTATCATTTTGAAATATGCCTTTTTCTCTAGGAAGCAAGTCACTCCACAAAATATATTTACAGATCAAGATGGAGATAATATATAGGCATTCTTGTGATGGGGAAACTATAAGCCTACATTGTGCTTTGAAAGACCTCAATAAAGGCAGCAGGGACAAGAGGAATAGAATAAGGTGAGGTGCCCTAGAGCTTCTAGAGCTTTGTGGGTGGGAATATGATGTGACTCAAGGTTATCAGGGACTTTTAGTAGTCTTGGAGTGGGCCAGGGAGGCCGTTTTCATTCTTGGGGTGTCAATATTCTCAAAATATGCCCTAAGGAGCATTGAATTGCAGAGGGTTTTAAAATAGAAATTGCATCAAAGAAATTTCTGTAGCGTAAATTGGATACACTCTGGGTTACATAAAGTCAAACCTAATTCTCCCCGGGAGGGGTTTTTAGAGTCATGAATTCACAAATCTGCATAATGAAACCCTGAGGAGGTACTCTGGAATCGACAGTTCCCAGCATAACCTGAACATAAACAGGTGTCAGCTCACTCCCATCCCCACAGCAAAAGGAGATTCTCCAAGGTTTAGTTCCCTGATGAACATACTTTTGGAAATTTTTCTGATGGAGATCCACGAGTTCAAGTTCACTCCAGGGGAGTGGTTTCTAACAGGTTCCTTCGGTGGGAAATGTTGACTCTTCCATTAATTAGATCTGTCACTAACGACATAGAGATGACTTTTACAGGTAAAATCACCTTCCAAATCTTGTACATTGATTTCACTCTATTTCTGTTTTTTTTTTCCCCTTGTTACTTTATCCCTACACTTGAATGGAGGTTATCTCAATTTTTGTGTGAAAGAATATTCTAACATGTGCCTCTTTTTACTTCCTTTTGAGGTGTTTCTGAAGTATATTATTTGGTTCACAGAGAATTTCAGAAAATATTTGAACAATCTTCATAAAACTGAACGACAGCAAAATTTTTTCACCCCCATTTTTCTTCAAATTCACAGCCATCCTTTTAAAAATGTTATTGCATACATATATATATATATATATATATATATATATATATATATATATATATACACACACAAACTACTTGCTTTCTTTCTAAGGTTCTTATGGTATATTCCCAATAATTCCCTCATAGAAACCTGTAAAATCCTCTGTAACTGAGATGACTTTAATTTTACTCTTCTATCAGAATTGTTAATTAAGAGTTACTTAGTTAGCTGGGCGTGGTGGCACACATCTTTAAGACCAGCACTTGGAAGGCAGAGGCAGGCAGATCTCTGTGAGTTCAAGGCCAGCCTGGACTACAGAGTTACTTCCAGAATAGCCAAGGATGCATCTCAAAAAAAAAAAAAAAAAAATCAAACAACCAACCAAACAAACAATAAAGAGCTACTTAGTTATTTCAAGTATGTCTATACTTGTTTTAAATAGAACTTTGTTAATCTTTAACAAACAAAAGCAACAAAAAAAGCATGCCCCTGGAATGGAAGATAAAAATACAAGAACAGTATGTATTTATCAAGGTTTATTAGACAATGCTGAATAAAGAATCAATCTTAGAACATTTCATGTAAAAAGTTTTAACTGAATGAGAGACCTCATGAGAACAAGGACTTAACCTCTGAAGCCAGAACATGAGAGACAAATGAATTACAATAGGAAAATGAGGATCTTGTGTCTGCCTCAACTTTGAAAGATATTTAAATTATAAATTTGGCCATCCTTACATGTTCTGTTCTTAAGATTCCATGCATACTCAAGAAGTTCCCCAAAGAATTTTGTTTTTTGGTGCACTGCATGCATAAGGTTTTGTGGCACTAGAAAGGACAATTGATCCATTTAAAATCCAAGGATACGCAAAACACATTCCATCAGCATTCAGTGTTGAAGCCATCACAAGACAAGCCTCACTGTGTGCTTGCAAGTGAATGAGAATAAAACAAGTGAGACTATTGTTAACACAGTTTTACTTAAGGGTCTCAAAGACCCCCAGGGTCCTCCAGGCTACCCTTCAGAAGTAGAATAACTTAATAACATTAATAACTTAGCAGGCTTGGGCTCTTTACAAGGCACTGGGAGAGGTACAATCAGGTCTTGATATGGCCCCCACTTGTGTAGATATACATAGTAAATTCCCAGTAAGTCTTTAACTACCACAGACAGCTGTGAGGTCATACAGCATTAGGGTTTTTTTGCCCTTTGTTATTAATAGGGAGAATGATTTATTTTTCTGAAAATGTGATTACATGACTTTAAATATGGATGAATCATTACCTCCTAAGTATTCCTCTTTTTTTAATTGTATTTTTAAAATAAATAAGTAGACTGTGAAGAAAATTAGAAAAAGAAAAGCTCAAATCAAACAGTATGGACAGAAGAACAGGAAGATACAGATATGGTCATTCAATCATGTAGCACTGAACATTTGAGGAACTAACCATGCTCAAGATTCACTACACAGTGATGTACACCTGGACTCAACTGAGTCTAAGTTCTCATTATCCAGGCATGAGTCTAAGCTGTACATCCAGGGGAAGTAGTATTCTGTGTGTGAGTCTGCTTCTGCTTAAAATGAAAAGAACACGATGGTTTTGTAAAAGTCAAGTTGGATAATGAAGGAGGATAAAGTATGAAGCCTCTAGAAGATGATATAAATAATGTAATTTTCAGTTTCAATCCTTATGGTAGTTGATATCAATAATTGTTATTTACTTTTCCAGGGAGAAAATAACTCCATCAACATGGAGAAGAAGAAAGACTCAAATTCCCAACTCCTTAATGAGTTTGAGAGAAGGTGTAAGGTTGGAGAGACATAACTGTAGATCATCCAGGTACTGTGATAAGAGGCATAAAGGAGCACTCACAGTAAGCATGTGCATCAGGAGGAAGGTTGTTGGTGATTAGATTTTGGAAACAGAGGGACAGACCCAAGAAAGCCTATAACCATTTTACACTTCATGGTCGGTCTATAGATGAGTTACTTTTCTGTTGCTCTGATCAAATAATAAGAAAAAAATTAACTGAGAGTAGAAAGGGTTGATTTTGGCTTTCAGTTCAAGAGAGATTGGGTTCATGATAGATTCTAAGGATGTAGACTCAGGTCCTCACTTCTGCAAGGGGAGTACTCTATCAACTAAGTAAATTCTGCAGCTCCCTTGTTTTTAATAAAATAAGAATGTTTTATTAAAAACATTTATGTTTTTAATAAAGTTGTTTCCACAAATACTCATGGAGGAACTGATTTGTAGAACCTTGAATGATTTATATGTTTTCATTCCTATTCCAAAAACCTAAGTTTCTGAAAAAGGCTGCAAACTATTTTTTTTTTTTTTTTTTGGTTTTTCGAGACAGGGTTTCTCTGAATATCTCTGGCTGTCCTGGACTCGCTTTGTAGACCAGGCTGGCCTTGAACTCACAAAGATCCGCCTGCCTCTGCCTCCCAAGTGCTGGGATTAAAGGCGTGCGCCACCACCGCCCGGCTGGCTGCAAACTATTAATGCAAACAATTGTCTCCAGATCAGCTGTCATAGATGAAGACTAGTTTTAAAGTTAGGAGAAAGTTGTGATGAGAGAAAAATAATTAAAACTGCAAACTATGAGCCAAGCCATCTCTATCAATCGATTATACTTAGTCACTGTAGAAAAATGAGTTATTGAATATAGCATTCAACAGTTGGCCATTTCAGGGATGCATATGAATATTGTGGTGTATACCCCAGAGTCGAAAATTTGGATACTTGTCAAAACTCTGAGTATCTGGTAAATTGATTGCCTCTTTAAGTGTTGTTATTCTATTAATACCAACTAAAAATCTTCCACCGATTCAGCAGATCATTCTGAAGGTGGTACACTTTGAATTCAGAATGCAGTATGGAAAACAAAAGCCCCATTTTTCTCATGACAGGAGAATCTAGGGCTTAATGAAATAGTAGAATCCTCTTGCACCCAGATGTCTAAAAGCAGGTTAAATAATGAAGTATCAGGTGAATGAACTCTGTCTGTGTATGCCTACAAACCTTTGTATCTGATTTTGTGTTAAGTTTGTTCCTGTTTGTTTCGTTGGTGGCACTGCATCATTCATTATTGTTTTCTCAGCAACAGCAAAAGGCAACAGGCTTGCATATTTAAGTAGGCAGGGAAATGATTTGTTGGACTTCTGTCATTAATCTCTACTAGGTTACTGAATCCATTTAAGACTCTAGACACTGCTATTGTATTCCTGTCAGGTCAAAATTACTCATGAATTGGCAAGACTGCTGTGGTAAACATGAAGATTTAACCCATGAACTTGAAAAAAAAAAAGGTGAATTGTAAAAATTCATTGAAAATCATAATTCACCAAAACTAAGAAAAAAGAAGCCTGGGTCTCATATCTATTATAGAAATTGAATCCATTACTTATAACTTTTCCATAATGAAAACTTCCAGGCTCAGAGGACAAAGCACTTTATCTTTCCAATATTTAAGAAATAAATAACCACAAACTTACATAAATCTTCTAGAAAAAAAAACAGAATAAAACTCATTTCTTATTTTGTGATGTTAGCATGACTCAGAGAACAACAAAAATTCTGTGGTAATTTTTCTTATGGATATATACAATGTGTCATAAAATTACTTAAATCTGAAATGCGTAAAATTGTTAATCAGAACTAAGTAGAGTTAACTCCAGGAACACAAATTTGACTAAGTATTTGAAAATCAATTACTTTAATTCACAATTCAATGAAAGAAAAATCACATGATTAATTAAATGCAGAAAAGCACTTTGCTAAAACCTTGTGACTGAGGATGGAGCTTGTGACAGAGGGTTTGCCAACAACATGCAAGGGCTCACCTGTATTGACCATTGGTAATGGTGATGAGGTGTGTGTCCCAGTGTAGCCTCCAGCAGCCTGAGCAGCTCTTGTCTTCTTATGAACCCTCACTTAAGCAAAGCCTGGTCCTTGCTTGTGCCATGGTAAAGAATTTCAGGATGCGCCAGAGTTATGAAAACACAGTGAGTTTATTAAGATAGAAGAGAGTACACAGTTTAGATTAAAGCATGGATTGAGGACAGAGGGGAAGAGAGAGAGATAGAGATAGATGGGGGAGGGAGAGGGAGAGAGAGACTGCTTGACATTGAAGACATTGAAGGCACAGGTCTAGACTTTTCAGGAGGAGGGTGAGTCATCCAAGGTATCTGTATGATTGTATATATTGCTACCCAAAGGACATAATTTATAACAAGAATTGTAAAGTTAAGCTTACAAGTTAAGTTTCAAAATTATGTAAAAATATGTGAGTTGACTTCTGATCTTAAAGAATTTAATTTTGTAAATGGTATTACATGTATAGCATATTTTTGAGGACTTTTCTGGTCCTAAGTAAGTATGGTTTATTTGTCCTTTCTACCTTCTACACTTGAGATATCTTTAGGAAAATGTGTGTTATCACAGTAGGCTGTTGTGATTTTATCAGTTGTGCTGAAGCTTCTTGACCATCAGTCACAAGAACAGCAAACTTGGTTCCAGATGAAGAGTTCTTTCTCTTCCAATTGCCCTTCATTTTCCCTGCCTTATCAGCCTACCTTACTATCAACTGTAAACACACACACACACACACACACACACACACACACACACACACACACA